>JAXIVH010000031.1:1250311-1270311 GCA_036785325.1 Urophycis tenuis
GTAGTTGTTTTTAATTGCTCCACTTTGCTGTACATTTAAAATATTAGGAATATTTCAAATGATTATAAACAAATCAACACTAATAGCAGTTAAGCATGCATCAACAGTTAATTCCCCCCAGCAATGAACTCCTTTTAAACAAATGGCTATTTAAATGAAGCCAGTCAGTCAGTGTGAAAACCAAATATATATATCAACATGTCTTCAGTCGTGCAAAGCCAGCACATAAAAAAAAGCCGGCGCTATCAAATATCTGTGCCGTCTCCCTCCCATGTGTTTTAGTACCAGAGTGGCCTCTCAGTTGAGTTAGCACGACGTTGTTAACATTTAGCCGGAGCCCGCGTGAAACACACACACTTCCACCCACTGCCCAGATGCAGGATGATGCACTTGCCTGCCGGGCCCCTGTTGTCATGGTGGATGTAAGTCACACAGTCTGGGTGCGGGAAACAGCGAATGGTTCACTCGCACGGCAACGGCCACAGGAAAAAAGCAGCGCGTTTTTGGGAGCACAAGGGGGGTCACAGTGTGAGAGCCTGAAAGGACGAAAACTTTTTATGTATTCATTTCTTTAATTTTCTATTTCAGCACTAGCCCTTCATGTGTTTGTTTTAGGGCCAAGGTTGTGGACGTCATTCTTAGATGCTTATATTGCAGGAACGTAGAGGTGCTTGGGTCACAAAACAAAAAAACCCTGCAACCAAATAAAAAGTGTGAGATCAGAGATGTGGGGGGTGAATTGGGGTGGGGAGGTTACAGCCTCTTCCATCTGTTTTCCCTGGTCCTTCCAACACCTCACCTGCTGGCTGACTCACTCACCTGGTCAAGGAAGCATGTGGAGTCTTACGGGCCTTACCTGTGTTGGTCATGACCTGTTCTTTGGACCTCCTCACCCATCTGGTCTGCTCTCCTTCTCCCGTTCCCCTCGCTCCACTGCCTGTCCTATCCCATCTCCTCCACCTTTCACTCACACACACACACACACACACACACACACACACACACACACACACACCTGCATGCACACAGATAACACAAGTACATGACAAAGACAGATGAACTGTATGCAGAGTGTGTATGTGTGTAGGTGTGTGTTCTTGTATAGACATAGAACATCTACATCATGAGCTGCTTCCTTCCTTCTTCACGTTTGTCCTCTTGTCAGCAAACTGCGATCACATGTGCACACGATAGTATAGTATGCTGCATGTGTGTGAGCGAGACAGACTGTGTGTGTGTGTGTGTGTGTGTGTGTGTGTGTGTGTGTGTGAATGTGTGTGTGTATGTGCATGTGTGTGTGTATGTGCATGTGTGTGTTTGCATTCTGGGTTGAATCTCCATAATCGATTCTGCAGTTTGGCCTTTAGTGATGTGTTATTTCACCAAACAAAACAAAACCAAAACACACACACACACACAACACACACACACACACACACACACACACACACACACACACACACACAGTTGCTGCCTCTTGGTAACAAATGACAGTGTTTTGGACCAACGGCAAAGCTCTGCTACTTTGCAGCTGGTGTTGAAATTCAAATGACAAATGATAAAATCAGCCATGAGATGGAAGATAAAAGGACTTGAAAGGTAAAGTCATACACACACACACACACACACACACACACACACACACACACACACACACACACACACACACACACACACACACACAGCTGTATTAAAAGTGGAAGTAATTAAAGAGCATCTGTTTAATGCGACGCAGACTGGGTGGTAATTCTGGCCATCACCCCTAGGGGCAGTGAAAGCTGCGCTGCGGGGCAGTGGACAGACACAACAACAACAACAACAACAACAGCAACACAACAAAGTGTTTGTATGTACTGTTAAATCCAGGATGTCCAGCATCACTGTGACAGAGGAAGATGGCCTTCTGTGATTTAGTGCCTGTGCACAAGATTGCCAGACTGACACACAAAAGCCTGAGCTTTCAGTGCCACCATTATGTTACATTACATATGTTACATTACTGATATTGCTGTTTATTATTACTATTATTATTATTATTATTATTATTATTATTATTATTATTATTATTATTATTATTATTTATTATTATTATTATTATTATTATTATTATTATTATTATTATTATTATTATTATTATTATCAAGCATGTAAAGAGGCGTCCAGAAATCCATTGTGACGTTGTGTATGGATATACATTTGGTGCATGTTGGTGTGTGTCAGTAATTGTATGTTTGGGTGTATCAACATTTTCTAAACTTTATATATTGCAGCTGAGTAATGTGAAAGCAAGCCTTTATACACGGTATATGTAAAGGGTAAAGGGAGGCATTTAGCCAACACTTTTGTCCAAAGCAACTTATTTGTGGGGTTCGACATGTGGACAGTTGGGGGAGGGGGATCAAGGGGATCGAACCGCCGACCCTACGGTTAGTGGACGACCCGCTCTGTCCACCCACTCTACTAGCTGAGCTACTGCCACCCCATCTACATATGCGTATACAGTATATATGTATATATACTATATGTAAATATATACAGTATATTGTATACCAAACAATAACATCAGGATGCATTGATGGATAGATTGATTTGCTGAACACGAGTCAAAGCATATTATCAACTTGGCAAATTAACCTGCAAAGTTTAAAATGTGAACGCAGACAATCTGGGCATTTCATTTTCTTCACTTTGTATTTGTTTCAACCAATCACATTGCCGGAGGCGGGATCTGAGAGGGCAGAATTGGTGAACACAAACTTGGGAAGCAGCAGTCAACCATAAAGAAGGTTCTGTAAAGGCTTTAATGGGTGATATCTCTTAACGAAAAGAAACAAACAAGCCGTGACTCCGCCCCTTACAATTCTCCATCCCCGGCCCAGGCTCTGTGCCATCTCGCCCCAGAGTTTCTGCTGTAGCATCGTAAGACTGCTGGATCCAAGATGATAAATGTACTAATGTCAACGACATGCATAATCTATTGATTACATCTCCCCATTATCACCGCTTGTTGATGCATGGAGGTCAAGGCTGCCTTTTTCCCTAGCGGCGTGGAGATGACGACAGCACCGTCTCCATCCTCCTGTCTGGGCTTCAGCAAGGTGTTAATGCAACCCTTGGTCTATAGACATAAACCGCCTTCAACAGGATCCAGTGTTCAAGCATTTTGGGGCTACAAATAGGTACTTACCGATGAGAGGAGATATCTGCTTCTGTGCGTGTCCCATGACATTTCACTTCTTGGCAGAGCTTGTCACAGCTCTGAATAAAGCTCCACTTTGCCTTTGCGAAGAGCATTTATCTGGAATCCCACATTCTGCTGGATATTGACTGTGGATATTATCTCTTTATCGTAATTTTCCATTGCAGTGTAAAAATGGAAGGCAGCGTTCCTTTCCAGGCCGTCCGCCCTTGGTCATCACCTTGTCGTCAGAAAGAAGATTTGTTTCAAGGAATGGGGCGATGCATGCACGTCGGGAAGGGTTTTAGTTATTTATTTGTTAAGGTTTTTTTTTGCGGGTCATACATTAAAAATGTACATACTTACATACTACACACAAAGTGGGTCAGATGAGACAAAAGAAAAACCATGGGTCACGGCCATTTTAGTCAGCTGGGCGAATAGAATATAAGAAAGAGGGAAAAAAAAAACATTACAACAAATGATCTTACGGGAAATAGTTTTTGTTGGGTTGTTCCCAGAAAACATCCATAATTTAATGAAGAACATGTGGTGAGACCCCAGACACAGGGGGGGGGGGGGGGGGGGGGGTTGAACCACTGACAGGAAGCCCCCCGCCCACCTACCCCGTATGTCGCTGTCACTCTCAAGAACACAGAGATGAAGAAAAAGATATAAAGAGAACGTCATCGGGCCGTATCACACTCTTAACAGGACTGCCAAAGAAGTGAATGTGTATCTCAGACACATTCAAATTGTGTTTAACCAATATTCAGAAAAACATGGCAGAAACTATCGTTGGTGTTCACACCATTTTCATTGATTGATTGATTGCCCTGTGCTAAGGAGGTTGACAATGTCGTGAAATATATATATATATACATTTATCACCATTATAATTCAAATAAGTAAAATAAGGTGTCTGCTGTTCTTACTTGGATTCCGAGCATTTACGCAATGAACTCCATGAATCTATATATCATAATCCACACCCGCCACCTTCAAGCCCTACAGCCTTTCTGCTTCTCAAAGTTTCCAAACAATTTAGTACATTGCCATAGCCATTCTCCTTCAAAGGCCATGGCTTCTGTAGGATTCCTCAATTTCCCAACCAAGGATGGAAAAGGACAGAAGGTCTGGCGTGAGGATTCTGGCAGCGACTGAAATTACAATAAAACAATTAAACATACCTTGATCTGACTCCATATATTGCCACACAATTACTGTGTGTAGTTAGAAACTACTATACTAAAACTATGACCGGTTTTCCTCACGAGGCAGGCTAACCCCGGATGATTGTTGGTAATTGAGATGTCTTTCCTGATCCTCTGAGTCACCCCGCAGAGATGAATACCATGCCCCTTCACCCCCTACTGGATCTTAGGCAGAGTACTATGATTCCTTTATACCGAATCCTAGGTGGGCTTCATCATAATTACCTAGCAACATCAATGAGGCCAGATAGATACGGGCGACCATGATTCACAGCCTACGAGCTCACTCGTTCTACCTCGGCTCTGTTCGATGAGCTACTTTGACTGTCGTCACAGGAAGTACTACTCGCTAGATAACCATGTCCATAGCGGAACATCTCATGGTTCTATTTGGACTCAAATTCGGTTGGACCAGGGCATTCATTTAAGAATAATAATTTATTAGACAGATGCAAGTCACTAACCAAACAAAAAATAAAAGCAGTGAGGAATGAACACTGAAAACACTATAAGAAGACTACAGGAAAACATACAGAGAATACAAGACAATAATCAGAGAATGAAGTTACCTGGGTTGTAGGAATGTGGCTACACGCATGACGCGTGGGAAGTTCTGACTACAGATATCTTCCAAGAGCAGTGTCCATCGTGTCCCTATATACTGTTTTCCCAGTTACCCCTAAGGCATTGTTAAGGAGACCACATGCTGAGAATTCTTTCATCTAAGACCATTTGC
Organism: Urophycis tenuis; assembly: GCA_036785325.1. Classification (NCBI taxonomy): domain Eukaryota; kingdom Metazoa; phylum Chordata; class Actinopteri; order Gadiformes; family Phycidae; genus Urophycis; species Urophycis tenuis. The sequence goes on from JAXIVH010000031.1 coordinate 1,255,440, forward strand.
TGTTGGTTCCAAGGGCCCAGAAAGGTGTGTCATCTTCAGTGGAGCTGACTGGGCGTATGCATTGAGAATCCTAACCTCTTGGTTTTGGATGATAACCACATGATTCCCCTATAAGACTGAGACAGTTTTACTACACTTACAGAGTTAATCAAAATGATACCAAACATGATATGAAAGTTACAATGTAAAGTAATACAATCATTTCCACATACTTTCCCCCTTTCACCTCCAAATCTGTGTCTTCAGTGTGAAGGTGTGATTCTCTGGCCCCCAGAGGGTTGGGAGTGGGTCGGAGAATTACATAGTAAAGGCAACAGTCATTCATCCATACTTCCCCCTTCACCCCTTCGTCTGTGCCTTAGTTGTAAATGGAGTCAGCTCCTTGCCTCCCTGATGGTTGGGAGAGGGTCAGGAGATCAATGGAAAGAAAATGCATTACATTATATTGTCTTGCATTCCTCTGCAAGCTGTCTGTAGGAAACAAACCCCCATATCTCTCACCACATCAAAGATCAAGACAACAAAAGGTCCCGGCTAAGATTTTATCTTCCTACACTTCCTTCAATTCTTCCCCCCAAAAAAGGTCAATTTCATCAGTGAACAGAAAGTTTAAGAGCTTGGTCCACTCAAGCTTGAACCTAAAATGTGTGGTAATTGGACAAACTGTGCAGGAGGAGTAGTTTAAGATGATCCCTGCACATTTTGTAGGCAGATCTGGCAAGACCAAATTAACAATGGCTGTTACCTCTACGTAGCTGGCTCTAAAGGCCACTCATCAACTCCACTGATCAAGGCACCATTAAAACCAGCAAGCCTGTTCTCCATGTTTTGCCAGTGGGCTGACGTGACGGTGACCTCTCAAGATACAAGCTGGGATCTAAGAGAGTAGCACATAGCTGTTTAACAAGCATTTGATGTTCGCTTTAGTTGGATGTGAATCATTTTCATGTATGTAGGATATAGTGTACTGTCTTTTGAGAGGACTCTCACGACCTTTGACTACAGAAGTCAAGAAATCAAAAGTGATTGACTGTGTTTGCATATAATATTGATTGGTAAACGTGTACATTCTGTATGTATCACATAAGAATAATTTGTGGAAACTGAAGGCCAGGACCCATTTTACTTGCTGAGAGACATGCTGTTGAGTAGATAAAAAAGATTCAGATGGAAATGGTGATTTGCATTATATTGGTGATGAGGAACATGTGAGTGAAAAGATGTAAATATACATATAACTATATATACATCTTTTCACTCAGATGTTCCAGGCTGCCATCATCAAAAACTAAAGCTTGTTTAAAGAGTAGATAAATGGATATTGCTTTAATAAGCAACTTGGTAGAAGTAGAACACATGCAAGAGAGAGAAGCTGTGACAACGCCCAACTGAGATCGTCCCTTGGGGAATAAAAGGCGTGCAACGTAGCTGCAGGTATCAAGGTCTGATCGTATTTAAAGCAGGCAGCAACGCAGCATATCAGCTGTCTCAAGAAACACTTGCAATGATGGCTCACAAACAGCAGTGACTGATTATATTTGTAGAGAAACTGCAGGAGCTCAAAATAAACGGTTGGATTCTGGATGATTTATGCCTGGAAAAGTTTTTGGACGGGAGAGATGGGGACATAGAATGGGATGTGTTGGAGAAACATATACATTCAATACACATAATCATCATGGGTGACAAATCAAGCCTAGATTAAATGAATATGTTCAAGAAATCACTTGATTTTGAATTGATAAAATATTGTTTTGATATATGTATTTTTCTATATAGGTACTGTATGTGATTTATACCTAAAACAAAATACCTAGATTCATTATATTCAGAGAGAGAGAGAGAGAGAGAGAGAGAGAGAGAGAGAGAGAGAGAGAGAGAGAGAGAGAGAGAGGGAGGGAGGGAGAGGGAGAGAGATTAAATATGGGAATGGGATGTCAACAGTTAAGATCAGGTCATAAATGTTGCATTGCACTTGTTCTCCTGAGATTGGAGACAATGTTTTGTTTAGTGCTCCTTTCCCATCTTGTATTTCCAACCAGGTGTCTAAGTACCATAGTGCTGTGTGTGCGTGTGTGCACCTGTTTACATGCATGAGTCATGGATGCAGGCCAGTGTGAATGTGTGTGTCCTCTTTTACATTTTCAATTAAAGACCAATTGTTCTGAGACAAAGAACCGTCCCTAACTGTCAATTACTTAATATTTGTAAAATGTGACATTTGACCACACAGACACACACACCCTACACACACAAACACATCTAAAAATGTGTGTCTGTGTTTGTGCAACATATCCACAAATAGTAATAAAAGGCATGTTTATCAACCCTAGTACTCTTATTCTATCTCCCTTTCTTCAGCCCTCAGAGAGAACCTCACAGACACACACACACACACACACACACACACACACACACACACACACACACACACACACACACACACACACAACACACACACAGGCAGGCAGGCAACAAAAGGTGCACAGAGAGAGTGATTTGATACAGTGTTTGGCACAGTCTGGTCGTTCACCACATGCCTTGGTCCTGCTAGATACACACCAGATGGCACTGAGTATGGCGTATTTGGAGAACTCTAGTCCCTCTGGGTGTGTCAGGCAGTCTCAGATGCCCACACAGCTGTACACAGTTTTTTTTTCCCTGTTCTGTTATGTAGTGTAGTGTACCACCGTGTAGCGAAACGGTAAAACAGCCTTACCTGCTGGACAACTAACCAACCACACTTTTCTTCCCTTGCCCTTTGGATACTGTCTGTGTGTGTGTGCATGCGTGTGTGTTTGTGTCAATGGGCTTAAGAAAAATCAAAACAGGTATTTGTTCCAATGTTAAGTCCCCAAATGATATTCAAGAGTACACTCCAGTAGATACCCTACATAAGCCTAATGCAAAACTGGTTCTTGAGTCAAATTGTACAAGGATTAAATTAAATGAAAATGATTCCCAATGTCTGATTCCAGCACGGTGTTCTGTTTGAGCTCAGAAGTAAGGGAACAGAGGACACTGTTGTTATTGTTCCTCAACACTCACTCCACTTCCACATCAACAGGGTCAGGAATGCTCCTATATTCTTCTCGTAAGCTACGTGACCACTTCCATATAATGCTTTTCAATCCATTAAGACCATTTAGCGTATCTGGTCAATGGTTAATCCCTTGCTTTCCCCCTACTCACAACCATACATGTTCTGCTACACAATACCAAGCACCCTGCCAACCACACACACCAGGACACCTGACAGGGTCAGTGGGAGGAACGTCAGCAGTGTTTAAGAACCTACAGACAACGACAAGCAGCATTCGGAAGACAAGCTTCGGGTCACAACACATTTCCAAAAATAAAAAAATAATATATATTATTGGAAGAAAACCTGCTAAAGATTTGATTTGATTCTTCCGAATTTAAGTGGTGATAACAGGAGTACTTACTTTCAAAATACCCAACTGTGATATTATTGTTATTTGTTGAAAAGTTATGTCTGCCCACTTGAATCCCCCCACAGTAAGCTGCAATAATAAATAAATGAGTACTTTGTTTCAGTCTGAGCTGAGGGGATTCCATTTTGATATGAAATATGCAGAAAGCATATTTGTATTATATTTAATAGGTGCAAAACTATATTGCAATGTCAAAATGCTGGTTAGCCAATGAGACAACAAAGCCTCAAGTAAAGGGTAAAGGGGCATTGAGCGGACGCTTTCGTCCAAAGCGACTTACAATCAGTACATTTGTGAGGGTTTGACATGTGGACAGTTGGAGGAGGAGGGGGATCAAGGGGATTGAACCGCCGTTTCTGGACAACCTGCTTTTCACATTGTGTTTTATACACACACAGGCACACACCTACACACACACACACACACACACACACACACACGTACACACACAGGCACACACCTACACACACACACACACACACCTACACACACAGGCACACACCTTCACACACACACACACACACCTACACACACACACACGTACACACACAGGCACACACCTACACACACACACACGTACACACACAGGCACACACCTACACACACACACACACACACCTACCCACACACACACACACACACACACACACACACACACACACACACACACACACACACACACACCTACACACACACACACCTACACACACACACACGCACACACACACACACACCTACACACACAGGCACACACCTACACACACATACACACACACACACACACAGGCACACACACGCCCACACATACACACGCCCACACACATACATGTCCACACACACACACACACACACACACACGCCCACACACACACAGCCACACACACGCCCACACACACACACGCCCACACACAATACATGTCCACACATACACACACACACACACACACGCCCACACACACACATGTCCACACACGCACACACACACACACACACACACACACACACACACACACACACACACATCTGACTGTCTCCACTAAGCCTCTGTTAACTATGATACTATATATGATAGCCTTGGCTATAGTGCTATCATGTGGGATATGAGGACAGCTGAATCCCCGAACCACCTCCCTCACTTCCCCTCTGTAATGCATACAAAATCACCACACTCACTCTCTGTTCAGGCATAAATAATGGAAGGCAAAATGAGTGTTGAAATCCTTTGAAAAACAATGCATTTTAATAAAATTGGACTTTCGCTTTGACTGCACCTAACACAAACTAATAATATTATCAATTACCAATAGCTAGCAGACTAAAGTTTGCTTTAGGTTAAGAACTAACAGATGACTGCATATGCGTTTATTCTGTCACTCAATTGCCATCTTCATGGCAATTAGTTTAATTAAAAATATTTGCTGTGCCCCAAGTGCATTGACATGGATCCATACATTTAGACATGGGCTTAGTTCTGGCAATGTACATACATATACATACAAACATACATACATGCAAATACGTATTGATTTTTTTTAAATAGCTTGCTTAGAAGTAGCCATTTCTGTCATTGTGTTAAAGAAACAGTATGTAACATTGGCACAGAGAGTTTAAAATGGAACTGCAGTCCAAATTCATGGTATGTTCTCCACCTGCTCCCTCCTCCCCAAACTCAAAGAACACACGGGTTCCCAGGTTGTGGACCGTGAAAAACACAAGCACAACTCAAATGTTATATTTTGATTCGTGTACATAAAGTATATATAAAATACTATATTTTGACAATGACAAGCAAAGACAAATGCTACACAAGTTAATCTGCTAATGAAATATCACAGTCATTCTATGATATGAGTAAATGTGTTACATATTGTACCTTTAAAATTCTATCAAATCAAACAGCAAGTCTCTTTCAGAAAAAAAAACTTTTTTAAATAAACAACTGAATTCACCTATGGACTAATAGAACATCTTTTAAAATAAAGCAGATTTTGTGATGAGATTGAGATGAGGTATTTTGTCCATGCAGTTCAGAAATACAAATGCAAAAAGTACTTGATTAGTTACAGCAAACAGACAATGTCACACATAAGGCCAAAGTGTGTCAAAGACAAAGTGTCTGTTTGTCAATACTCCACTGCTTTGTATCGGATGTGAGCTGCATGTTGTTCACAAACATGAGTGAAGTTGTTTGCTGCTGGCTACGCCAGAGCATAGTTTGATGGACTTGTGTTTAAATGAGCTGTGGCCATCATCCAGCTCCATGACACTGAGACAGACAGTGCTTCATAAACAAACATGAGATGGAAAATGAATCTTTATTTCGTCAGCTTATTTCCTGTGTTCTGTTCTGGCATAGGTGAAACAACCTTCCACCCACAGATAACACTGACAAACAGTTGGGGTATCGTATGCACAATAATTAACATTCAACTCATGATCAAACCACATACTTACAACAAAATAAAACACACTCATGCTGTGTTTGTGTATTTGCTTGAAGATTGTTATGTTAAAGTCTACCGTTAGAAAATGTGTAGCTACGGTGACACATTAATAACGAGGTGAGTGCAAAGCACTGTAGTTTAGCAGCACTGCATTGAGGGGAGACGAAGCCTTGAAGATGGTACGACTGCTTGGAAACAATTTGGGAAAGCAGAATGTTGTAGAATGTTTTTTATGCGTATTGGCTACACGTTAGAATTACTCTTGACTATTACAGTAAGAACCTACTGACAGTAAGCCCATAGCTACCCCAATAAGTCTCCTAAAATATATAATGGTTATACTTATTACTTAAAGCTTGCAAGTTATTCTGTATTGTAGTTTTTATGCAATATAATGTAAGCTATTGCTGAGTAGCAATTAGTCATACAATTGGTATTTCCAGCCACAAAGAGGTACTGAATAATATTGGAATATTGGATTTTTGAGTTTGTTGTAATATAACATTCAGACAATTATAAGGACCGTGTTTTTGTCTACGTATTGTAATCTACATTGGATTCATTGCAGATTAAATGCATATACCTTGGGCCACGACGAAGAATAAAGTTGACCTAAAACGAGATTTCATGGGCAGCTTGCATGATGATGATGATGATGATGATGATGATGATGATGATGATGATGATGAAAGGTCAGCGTAGGAGGCCTGATGAGCACGTTGCTCCCTGTGAACGTCTTGGGTGTCACAGCATGTGATTAAGTCACAGTGAAAGCTCAGTGTCATCGAGCAGCAGACTGGCCTGAGATCAGCATGTTGAGCTCAACCACCTAAAGACCATGTTTCATGTCTAACGCTACATTAACTAATGGGATTCCACTCATTGCAGAAATATGTTGACTGGACCCAGTATAAGCGCTGCATTATTTTAAAATGTGTGAGTAAAATTGGGTACATTAGTGGAGAACAAAACACAAGACTCGCATGTAGGCACACTTTGTATACACGCACACCAAGAGTAGAGATGTGAAACACAATGGTTACAGACCGCCATTCAAATGATTTCTGGTCTGTGGTCATCAATGAAGGAGAATGATGAAATATTAATACAGGCTACTGTTTCAGGCATCCTGTCAGTGACAACTTGTCTACAAAAGGTTTGTGCGCATCCCTGTGTGTGTGAATGCATGTGTGTTTATGCCCGCCTGTGTGTGCGTGTTGAGAGCGAGAGTGCACGTGTGTGGTGGGACAGAGGGCTGGGGTCGTTGTAGGGGGAAGTGTAATTGGGTCCATTGTGTTTGCCTCAGAGCATGCACACTGCTTTTTTTCTTTTTTTTCTAAAGCCAGGCACAGGAGGGCTTCCGAGAAACGTGTGGCGCCAAGATGGATTTAGTTCAATATGACAGAGTAAGCTGATCACCTTTGAAAAAGAGACCAAGCATATTGCATCTATAGATTTGTGTGTGCGTGCGTGCGCGTGTGCACGAGTGCCTGCGCAAGCCTGCATGTGTGAGCGCATGTGTGTGTGTGTGTGTGTGGCTGTGTGTGTGTGTGTGTGTGTGTGTGTGTGTGAAAGGAGAGAGTGTGATAATCAGACAATCCTAATCTACCCTGGAGACAGTGTGTAAAGATGGCTATGATAATTCATCCACTATAAATGGTCCTCCATTTATAGATTTTAATGAAATCCTAATTGCCAGCTTAATAAACTTCCCCACTTTTATGGAGACATAAGTAATAGGGAAGGGGACAGAAATTATTTTATTCTGATATTTATTACACCCATTTGACTTCCACGCAATGAAGTTCAAAATTAGACCCATGTTGAAAATGATCTGAAATCGTATCATTGGATTATCTAATTAGATAGACCTATCTACACATGTGATTTACTTTCCAGTGTGAGGATGTGATATCAACTGTGATTGAGTCAAGCTCCTGTACTGTATTGGGAAGCATGCTATGTGTTTCAGTTGATGTGGAGACTGGTGTTATTATTATCAGGTGATAATGGGCAGATGTGAAATAAAAGATACATATTTGCCTGGTATCTGTCTCTCTACCTCTCTACCTACCAAACATACTTACTCTACCTAGCGATCTACTTACCTTACTACTTGGTACCTACCTGTCTACCTGTCTAGGTAGGTAGGTAGGTAGGCACTAACTACCAATAGACCAGTCTTACCACCTGCCAACTGCCAACTTACTGCCTACCTCACTAGCTGTTGTGGCCCTAATCTGTTTTGTTGTGTGTGGTTTGGGTCTTGGTCTTCAGACATGTTTCTTGAGGTGCATGTTTGTAATATTGGTTCCACCCATAATAATGAGTTGTTGTGTCTTTCCATATTTGAGTCCTTTCAGTTTTCCCTTTTTATGATCACACTAGCCTCACAACCTGACAAATGCTCATTCAGAGTCCTTGTCTATGGATTCCCCCTTTGTTTTATCTGTCAGCTTTTTTGTATGGTGGCTGAGATGTTGCCAAAAAACTACATATCCAAAAATGCTTCACCACAACGAAAAACACAAGCACGTTAACAAAAAACAAAAATGCTAAATCCACAACATGAATACAAAAGCCATAACATAACAGAAATGGATGACAATGGATAGTGAGTGTTATTGCCAGCGCAGTATTTTTATGTACTCTTTATACATATATAATATCTATATGTATATAGGCCTACTACAGTATAAAATGTGGATAGCATAAAAATAAGTATCTTACCACACAAACAGCCAAATGCCATTTCAGAGTGCATGTTGAATCCAGGAAGAATAATAATGGGCTTGCATTGTAATGTGTAACAAAACTTCTCAAATGAGAAAGAACTTTCCAATCCACATTTGTAGTCAATAACAGTCAGCCGTCAATAATTGCCGGTCACTTTCAAGATCCGTTGTTGACACTGAAGTGCAACTATACCACAGTCACCAAAAAAAACATAGAAATATAATTCTACATGTTGAGCTAGTACTGCCGTGCTAAGAGGGGAAACAATGGCGGAGTAAAATCATAGTGATGGTGGCTTTTTTAAGTTGAAAAAAGCATTGCAGCTTAATGTGCAGCAAAGCTCATGGAGTCATGTTGTCAACGTTTCCTTGTCCAATAACCAATTGGTTATTGGTGGCAATGATTGGCTGGTTGTGGAACGACTGGGATAATGCTATCAATTATATCTACTTCAAATGAAATGTAATTGTCGCACCAATAGGTGGTGCTCTCCCTGTGGTCTGTCTTTGATTATTAGGTTGCTCTTTAAGGATGTATGATGGAACGCATTTCAAAATAAATCCTCATAATTCCATTGGCAGTCTCACTAACAGCTCATTTGCACTTTAACATTTTGATTATATAACTTGTTTATCTATATGCACTGCTTTCACTATAGGTATTTATTGAAAATGTCTAAGTCTGTGTCCTCATGTCCGCATCACCTGACAACTCTTTTAGACCACAACCAAAAAGCATAGGCTAACTGTACTTGTAATCCTTCAATAGAATAAATAAATAAAGAAACAAAATATTTAACCAAACCACATGATGCTGTTCATAGCATTTATCCATGATGAATGATGCATCTAGGAGTAGAAGAAGGGCACTGGAATCCAACAACAGGGCTGAAGCTCCTAGGGATGCATGATCACACTGAATACAGGATGTTCAGAGATAGTGAGCACAAATAGTACAAAAGTGAGCATAAATAACCCCAAAATACTGGAAAGTACACCGTGGAAGGATAGACAGAGGAAGCTCAGAACAAAAGGAATCTCGCCAGAGAGAAAAAGGGCATTGGGCCATGTTTTGAGTTTTTTACTGACCCTGCATTTATACTTGAAGAACTCTCTTTGACACTCCCTGGCTCTCCCTGAAGGTTGTACTGTGTTCACCAGGACTACGGTTTGCAGTGCTGTTGCTCCATGGGTATGGACTGTATAGCCTTACAAAGCTCGCTAGCACATCATATTGAGGGTGCCATTCAAAAGTTTATTTTGGCCTCGCATACCCTGCAGTCATATGGCTGCTGTTGGAATCATGGGAACCACACATACATCCTGCAGAGTAGATACTCCAATATTGTTTATACTAAACCATACACGCAAGTTGCTTTGCATAAGGGTGTCTCTTAAATAAATAAATGTAGATGGACTGGGGTCATCTCTGAACATTTTACATGTAAAGATGGATGGGAGGTTTTTTCCACATTTCAGCGCCCACCCTATCTCCCTCTAGAGGTAAGCAGTGATGGATCGGAGCCGCTCGATTACACCTGGAACATATTTAAAACGTCAAAATGAGTGCGGGTACATAAAGCACAGCTCATCGTAGATTTCAAGGGGAAATACAGGCGACGTTAGAGGAAGAGTGAGGAAAATGGCACTGCGTATATTCCGACATGAAGCGTTCAAATCGATGCACCCAAGGCAAAAACCATGGCAAGCAGTCATTTTGTTCCATAAACTGTTTCAAACGTTACACCATAATCAAGAAATATACCATAGTTTGCCAATATTATATCAAAATAATAACACATTGTCATATTGGTAATATAATCATATAATATAATATGCATAATATAATATTGGTAAGGAAATATTTTTTTAGTCATGTATCCAGTTATAAATGTATTGGTAATATTGGTAATATAATACAGTAATGATAATATAATATTGCTAAGGCAATGGGTAATACAATACTTTTACTCTTGGTCATTGTGTTATAGAGTAATATAAAACAGTATAATAAAGGTCTGGTGCTATCCGGGGGTCCATCTATATTGAGCTGGAAGTAAGCAGGCTGGATGGGTGAAAACATAACTCCAATAATAAATCTCATATTTGTATGTGTGTCTGGACGTGGACACTGGCCTGTAGCATGTTGTGTTATGTGGAAGCACTAAAGGGTGAGATGGCTGGCTGGAGTCTCCTTTGTGTCTGTGGTGTTGTGCTAGTGAGATGCCATGCTGCTGGTTGACAAGCTCTGCTAATGGGCCCACTGACAACACTCACTGACCCACATTGAGACCATGGGGCCGCGACACTGTGGCAGTCTGCAGGGGCCCTGCATGCTGCTCTGTTTGTTTGGGTTTTCAATGGGCGTGTGTGTGTGTGTGTGTGTGTGTGTGTGTGTGTGTGTGTGTGTGTGTGCATGCAAAAACAAAAGACAGAAATGAGATATATGAAGACAGTAGAGAGAATGTATGTTGACTTCCCTTCTCAAGTGCAGCTGAAGAGCTTCTCTTAATAAGTCATGTATTTCACGCCATGTATTTCAAAAACTACAGCAGAAACAAACATAGTAGAAACAAGTGGTGTGTCATAAAGCTGCCAGAGAGCTGGCCTGCTAGCTGTCTTCTCAGTGCCCGTCCACCCAGCCACAGTCTCCAGTGGACAACATACATTTGTTTTTTAAAAGCTGATCGGAAAACAAATAATAATTAAATTGCTTATTGCTATTCCCTGGATACACATAATTGTGCCATGAATAGACAATTCAATAGAAATTTTTTAATCAAATGAATAGCCGTAAGGAAAATAAGTACATGATAACTCAAAAGACAGTGGAAAATAGCACAAACCCAAACAAAAGTGGAGAAAAATAAATGTTTTGCTTGATTTGAGGGAGTGATCAAAGTAGCTGTATAATTCAGTGGATTGAGATATTCTCAAATGTTTTGATGGTATCATCTGTCATTATATCACTTTTTTTGGTTTCACCACAAACACACACACACACACACACACACACACACGCACACACGCACACACGCACACACACACACACACACACACACACACACACACACACACACACACACATCCTGGGGAGGGATGGAGGTTTTTGTCAGTGTGTAAATGTGTTTGTGCGTACATTTACATGGGAGTGCATTTGCGCCCGTGTGCATTGTGTGCATGTGTATGTGCCCCTGTATGTCTGTGTTTATGTCTCTGTGTATGTGCCCCTGTGTGTGAATGTGTGACTGAATGTGTGTTTGTGGGCGCGTCCATCCATATGTGTGTGTTTGTGTGTCTGTGTGTGTGTGTGTGTGTGCACCTGTAAATGAATGTGTGTGTGTGTGTGAATGTGTGTATGTGTATATGTTTGTGTGCACGTGCATTTATATGTGTCTGTGTGAGCCCATATGTGTGTACACCTGAATGTGTGTGTGTGAATGTGTGTGCGTGCGTGTGTGTGTGTGCGTGTGTGTGTGTGTGTGTGTGGTGTGTGTGTGTGTGTGTGTGTGGTGTGTGTGTGTGTGTGTGGTTTGCGGTTGCCCTTGGCTAGTATCCACACGGGGTTACTGGTCACAGTGGTGGTGTAAAAGGCAGTTGGGGTGATATTAGGTTCATGGCACATGAAACAGTCCCCCCCCCCCCCGCCCCGGGGCCCACGCTGCAGCAGAGGGCACCGCGTCGCCCCGCAGCGCAGCACGCCGCCCATTCCAGGAAATCCTAGCGCTGAGCTGAATAATTGATTATCCCAGTCTCCCCGCTGTCTCCGCGCGATCCCTTTCTTTATCAGCCTCTCTGTCTTGTCTGCTGGTCTGCCCCGTGTCCCTGGCAGCCCGTGGCCCGGCCGCCCGGCCTCTCCTCTTCCCGGTGGCTGCTCGCTGGCTCGATACCGCGCCGCGCGGACGCTTCACCCCTCCCGGCGCTGAGAGCAGAGCAGGGGAAAGTTTATTGTTCAATTGGGTTACCAGGGGGGAACGAGTTCAGGCCCACACAGTGGCACATACACACACATGCAAACACACACGCAAACACACACGCAAACACACACACACACACACACACACACACACACGCAAACACACACGCAAACACACATGCAAACACACACGCAAACACACACGCAAACACACACGCACGCCAACGCTCCACTAAACAATGTGTTGTCTTTACTTAGTCCATAAGGAATCGCTAATCGCTTAGAAATTTTTTTGAGGTGGGGAAATAAAGGCTCCTGTTTGATGGTAACAGTGGAGCACAGGCACTGATCGTTTCAGAACATGAGCTATTTGATGTTCATGATCCCTATGCGCCTTGAACACACAACCACACACACACACACACAAATACACACACGTGCACACACACACACACACACACACATGCACACACTCGTATGTACACACTTAAGCACGTACACACACACACACACACACACACACACACACATAGCTCAGAGACTGCATTGGGTAGCTAAGTGTTTCGTCATCATGGGCAGGACGTGAGTGCATGGATGAAGCCACAGCATCTACAAGGCACAGTGAACACATGTCTGAGAGGCCTGCAGTAGAGATGGTCATGACCTGATTCAAGATGAGATAGCAGCATACCATGAGGCACTGAGCACCACACATGGACATAATTAGAAATCCCAAAAATGATTTAAACACTCACATGTTATTTTATTTTTCTTTATTACCAGGTGCAGGAAACTCATACATTGGAAATACCTTGATACAATGACAGTCATTAAGTTGAAAGGTCAAACTAAATTGCCGTGCAGCCTGCTTTCCGCTCCAAACAAAGCCGTTCCCCCCACCCCTGTAATCACAATCTAAGTATCTGTTCGATTTTTTTTCGTTTTGTTTTCCTGGCCCCTGAAGAGAATACATTCCCGTTCGCAGAGAATGCGTTTTTTTTTTACTAGCAAGTCACGTTCCTCTGTGTATATAGCATAACTACACGCTGTGGAGACAGATTTCATGTCACATGCTGAATTACACTAATCGTGCTTTCCGTTTGCTCCCAGACTGTGCTACCATCTTAATTGATGGCTGTTGTCAGGCCCTCTGTACCGGCGATGGCACAATGCAAAACAAACATGTACACAGTGATCGACGAGTGGGGGCGCCGTAATGGGGACAGATTATTGATGTGTCATTAATCCAACGTGTCATTATTTATTTTCCAAAGGCGGCGCTCCCCCTGGTGTGGCGACGCCCCCGTGGGTCTGGCGTGCCGACGCCCCCTGACCGCTGCAGCGTGGAGCACACGCCCGCTGCCGGTAGCGCTGGCCCACCAACCAGACCCCGCAGCAGACTGCCCAGGGGCCGCTCGCGCTCCCTATGGCGCCAACAGCACCCCGTACAGTGGGCAACAAACACTTTGGGATTCACTTTTCTGTCAGTTCATCTGCATGGCCGTGCGTGAAGCTGCCGTAGCAGCGGAGACAGTGGAGCAGAGCTGGACCCGGGCCTTGAGGGCTGTAGCCCCGGGCCTTGAGGGCTGTAGCCCCGGGCCTTGAGGGCTGTAGCCCCGGACCTTCAGGGCTGTAGCCCCGGGCCTTGAGGGCTGTAGCCCCGGACCTTCAGGGCTGTAGCCCCGGGCCTTGAGGGCTGTAGCCCCGGGCCTTGAGGGCTGTAGCCCCGGACCTTCAGGGCTGTAGCCCCGGGCCTTGAGGGCTGTAGCCCCGGACCTTCAGGGCTGTAGCCCCGGGCCTTCAGGGCTGTAGCCCCGGGCCTTCAGGGTTGTAGCCCCGGGCCTTCAGGGTTGTAGCCCCGGGCCTTCAGGGTTGTAGCCCCGGACCTTATAAGGACTGTAGCCCCGGACCTTCAGGGCTGTAGCCCCGGGCCTTCAGGGTTGTAGCCCCGGACCTTATAAGGGCTGTAGCCCCGGACCTTCAGGGCTGTAGCCCCGGGCCTTGAGGGCTGTAGCCCCGGACCTTCAGGGCTGTAGCCCCGGGCCTTCAGGGTTGTAGCCCCGGGCCTTCAGGGTTGTAGCCCCGGGCCTTCAGGGTTGTAGCCCCGGGCCTTCAGGGTTGTAGCCCCGGACCTTATAAGGGCTGTAGCCCCGGACCTTCAGGGCTGTAGCCCCGGGCCTTATAAGGGCTGTAGCCCCGGACCTTCAGGGCTGTAGCCCCGGGCCTTGAGGGCTGTAGCCCCGGGCCTTCAGGGCTGTAGCCCCGGGCCTTCAGGGCTGTAGCCCCGGACCTTATAAGGGCTGTAGCCCCGGACCTTATAAG
>JAXIVH010000031.1:1277811-1322967 GCA_036785325.1 Urophycis tenuis
AGAGAGAGCCTAGTGTCTACTTTGTGTTGCACAGTGGGTAAAGATTTGCATTAACGCTATACTACAGGATACAGGACTCATTCAGCGGTTCGGCCAGTCAGTCTGACTGCACAGCTACAGTTAGAGAGACATGACCATGGCTACATGGCGGGAACACCGTCTACAGACAGTGCAGGCATGGCTGCGTCCCCTCAAGGAAGCCGGCGAGCCAAACGTGAGATCCAAAGCTTTAGCTTCAGAGCACTTGTCATGAATTACACACCTGTCTATTCCCCTTCTTCCTGCTACTGCGAGGGCTCCTGTTAAAGACTAATGAAACACCCCGGCTTCCTTCTGCTACACAATTAAAAAGGAATTGATGGCTCCATCACACACCGGCTAAAACCCTCTGCCAGCCTATTGGCGCTAAACAGAGAGTAACCTTTTCTCACTGTCTATCTCTCTGCAATCAGCGGCTACACAGACGCATATGCGCTCCATCCAGCCGCAGGAAATAGGACCTCCCAAAGCATGCAGTGATGTAATAAACGCGGCGGTGTCCAGGGTTTGACAGAGTAGGAGATCCCAGTGTGACAGGCCTGCTGGAACGAGGTGTTTCATTAATCTTTAAGATGTTTCTTTGTCTAGATATCCCCTTCCCCCGCGTTATGCTCCACATAGATTCAGCTTGAGGAAGTCAATCATTCAGACAGAGAGAGGCAAAATAAAGCAGGAAGGGGATACTGACTGTCAATGTATCGCAATGAGTCATCTAGCAGTCTGGGCTCGGACGTTAGAGACATAGGAGGATGTGTTTATTCTAAAATATGAAATGAAATATGACCACTAGCCACAGACAAAACAAACCTGATGGAGAATGACAGACAGCAAATCCTCCAGTTGCAACCAAACAGCATAAAACCAATGCATATTCGTTTGGCAATCTGATTTTGAAAAATAATTTAGAAAAAAAAACACTTGTCCTTTAATGTTTATTTAATGAGCGAGATTGTGAACAAGTGCTGTACAAGCTCTGTGAAAATGATCCCTCAGAGGCGGCAATTTCTGTCCTTATCTTAATGAAATAGTTGATTATCTCCCGTTATGACACCATCACTTGTGCTTATCTTAATCCATCTATGCCCCGTGGGCAGCCACAATGTTCTTTGCAGTTTGCTCTTAACAGTCCGCCATAGACAACAACAGCAGGAGCACAGTGGCCCACAGAGGTATACCACGTAACCAATGTATTATGTTTCTGAAAACTAATGCAAGTTTTCTCATCAATCATATAATTAAACTTGTTTCTCTCTATTTTTTTTTTTTTACAAATGTTAATCAACTATATATTGCACAAGTTTCTTAAGCATGTACCATTCAGAGGTTTCCTGGGGTCAATGCCACTGATTCTAAAGCCCCCCGCTGACCCTCCTTAAAACCAGTGTCTCAAGTGGCCAGCAGGCGGGGGGCCGAGGTCCCCGGAATGTTCAGGAGGGTATCTAACATTCCATCAAATGTTGAATTGTATGCAAAAACATGTGTCCTCATTCCAAAGCGAAGTGCTAGTGTTACAATGATATGAACCCAGAATAAATACATAATAATAGCCTATACAATTATAATTTGAAAGGGAACACAGATGTTGAAGTTGTTGAATGATTGTGATGCAATCTCAATAAGTATTTATTATGAATGTGTGGGTGAAGCCACAATGCTTTTGGTGGTAAACTGCAAGAGAAGAGGACTGATAGCAGGGTTATCGAGAGTTAACCCTTCTTCATTTTCCACATGTGTGAAGGGATGAGAGGAGATGGACAATTTGCTTCCATTCCAGCCTACTTTCCAGGAAGTTTAGTTCACTTGAGAAGCCATTTCTATGGAGTGAAAACATATGCAGAAAAATAGACTTTAAATTTACTGCAATCGATCCAAGAATGGTACTGGGAACGACATGGCCATAAACAAATTATTGTCGTATCCTGAAGAGTTATGAATTCTTCCGTGTTTTTTTATATCCAAGCCCCTAAAAGGTTGGACTAAAGATTATGATAAATCATGCTGAGCCGGATAGATAATCTATTCTTAATTATGGTGAAATTGAATATGTTTTGGAAGTCATAGCACACTGGCCCATTGGCCTTTTTAAGTTGCCATTAATGAAGGAAGACAGGAAGCAAAAAGAGAGGCTGTTCCTTGCCCCAGAAACAGGCTGACAGCATCTCAAACACTGTTAGACTTGACTCCAGTCCTCCTCCACCATTGAGGATCGTTTTCACACAGAATAGGTTTTGTGCCCTCTAGGCCACATAATCAAATTTACCGAAGACAGAACATTTCTTAGCACGGCTGTAATTTAGAACACAGAATAGGCATTCACCTCAATAAGAGCGAGAGAGAGAGAGAGAGAGAGAGAGAGAGAGAGACAGAGAGAGAGAGAGAGAGAGAGAGAGAGAGAGAGAGAGAGAGAGAGAGAGAGAGAGAGAGAGACAGAAAGAGAGAGTGTCCAGGCACTTTTAGTGCCAGTGTGTCATCCCTATAAGCAAACCATTGTCTAATCAAAGTTGATGCGAGACAATGGATTTCTTTTCTCCACCAAGATTCAAATTACAGCTTTAAGTTGTGGGAGCTTTTATCTGCAGACAGAACTGCTTTGTTGTTACTTGGTTTCCTCCACTTGCATTGCAGCTTATGGAGCTCAACTTGCCATAATCACTCTAGTCATCTAGTTTAGGGTCTGCTATTGGTATTCAAGATACAGAACTGAGAATGCAGGAAGAGGAAGTGCAAAGCAGGAAAATGGGGAAAGGATAATGACACAACACAAAACAATTCCTCAACTCGAAACAGATTCTGTGTGTCTTTGTCATTGACAGGTGTGTGCTGTTTTCGGTGCTTTTGTGTGTATTTGTGTGTGGTGGTGGCGTGTGTGTGTGTGTGTGTCTGTGTGTGTGGTGTGTGTGTGTGTGTGTGTGTGTGGGGGGGGGGGGGGGGGGGGGGGGGTAAACCCAAACCATTAATTTTTCAGTGTTGGAATGTATCTGTGCTAGTACATAAATGTTTTCTACATAGATTTATATGCATTGCACGTGTATGTGTGAGTGTACATATGAGAGAATGTTGATTGATGATTTTGCACGATAAATGTGCGGAGGTCTGTTTATGTGTATGTGTGTGTGTGTGTGTGTGTGTGTGTGTGTGTGTGTGTGTGTGTGTGTGTGTGTGTGTGTGTGTGTGTGTGTGTGCATGTGTGTGTGTGTGTGTGTGTGTGTGCATGTGTGTGTGTGTGTGTGTGTGTGTGTGTGTGTGTGTGTCTCAGAAAGGTGTCTTCTTATTAAATTTCCGGGATAGTATAATAGCTAAAAACAAATTAAGCATTTGTGGCATAATGAAGATTTTGTTATTTCTGTCATCAAGAGCATTCATATTAAAGGGACATTCCTTCGGTACTGACACAGTGTTATTCACCCATTATGGTCCCCAGCTGTCCAAGTGTGTATGCATGTACACACATGTGTGTGTTTGTGTCTGCGTGTGTGTGTGTGCGTGTGTGTGTGTGTGTGTGTGTGTGTGTGTCTGTGTTTGTGCGTGTGTGTGTGTGTGTGTGTGTGTGTGTGTGTGTGTGTGTGTGTGTGTGTGTGTGTGTGTGTGTGTGTGTGTGTGTGTGTGCATGCAAGTGATTACTATAGCATGTACATCTGCACTTAAGAAAAGCATGAAATAATTTTTGATCAACATCAAAGTGAGTCTTTATTTTTCTTATCTGTTGCCCACAGGCCCCATAATTACACATGCATGCTCTCCTGAACCAAGCGGCAGAGTTGGGCAATTCAATTTCCTCCCTGATAGGAGCAAGCATGCAAAACACAGACTCCCATTGAGGTGGAATCATTTTTTATTTTTTTGCAAAGTAGAGAATATATATCCCTTGTGTGTGCAAGCCTTGACTTGACTGTGCAGTTGAGGAGCATACAGGTTCTCCTCTGTCAAGGGCTTGACCAATACATTATCTCTGGCTGACTTGACTTGTCTCACATTCTAAAACAATAAATAGATCATACATTAGTGATATTTTTTTGTCAGGAAAATATATTAAATAATATAAATAAATGTTTATGCATAAATACATGCATCCACATTTATACACATATTTAAATGCTACCTGTGTGTACCCTACACACAGGTAGCACACCAGCCTGTAATGGAAATATGCAGTTTCCATATCCCTGCTATCATAGCTTTCTTTAGACCCAATGGATACTGGATATGATGATGGATAAACAGCAACAGAAAATATGAATGAGAAACGTTAGGTATTCACCCAAAAGAACATTTGATAAAGAAATATGGGAAGTGATTTTCTAACACACCATGTTGTAGTGCTGGTATGTGGTGGATGTCAAAGTGGAAAAACACATTGATTCTGGATATTTCTTTTTCGTCTTTTTATCATTATGTTGCTCAGAAACTATTAACAATGCACTTTTGTACGACATACTGTGGATGGGCTCTACGATGAGCCTATTTATACATTTTTGTGATGACAACTTTCCTCAACACCAGGCATTATATTTGGCTTTTTACAATATCAAATGTTATCTGCTAATATTGAATGTGCATTACAGAGCATATCATATATGATATGCTCTGTAATGCACATTAAATATTAGCAGCAACATATTGAAACAGAGTTTGATACACAATGTGCATTGTGTTTCATGTACTAGTGAGTACTAGTCCAGTAATTTCTTAGACCATTTTCATTTACGTATGCTAAGCTAGGAACTATGTAAACAAGCAGCCATGGGTGAAATCAGGCGTTTGCATCCTGGCTCATGAAAATGCAAACTCTCATTCACTAGGAGCCTTGGATTATGGTGACTGACCGTTAGTTAGTTATGCTAGTTAGGCATACATCAGGCCTTGACGTCTCATGTGCGGGAGTTGTTTATCATTGTGTATACACTGTTTTATGGATGCTATGTTTGTCATGAATCTTGAATTACAGTGAACACTTACCTGTTCTCCCTGTTGACATCAATGACTGCATGGTGCTGAAGTGAATTGAATTGACACGTCAGATAATCAACATTTGAACAAGGGCAACGTCTTTCCACCTTGTCAAATTGTGTAGTTTATATTTGTATTTCCTGCACAAGGCTCTTGTTTTATTGCATCCCATTTGCTGGACAACTCTGTTCGACTGTGATGTTGCAAATGACCAGGATAGTACTGTGTGTGTGTGGATGTGCTCGAGTTGAGATCATGGGTCATTTAAAAAAGAAAGTAAAGCTGTTGAAGGATTGGATTATCTAATACACCCTTAAAAGGCTGCATTCATGCTTACCAGAGAACAGTGGTATATTCTTTTAAAGAAACAAAATAGAAAGACACACACACACACACACACACACACACACACACACACACACATGAAAACACACACACACACACACACACACACACACACACTAGCTTTCTTGAAGAAAGGCCCAATTACCTGAAATAGCCAGAGAGTCAATAAGTCAAAAAATAACCTGCTATTGTCCTCTTAAAGATGAGCTAATATGCCAGCTATTCGTTGCAGTGATAATATAGACTGTATCTTCTAAATGTCACTTCTCCTTTAATAACTTACTTGTATGTGTCCATGCATTAGTGTGTCGGGATTTACTAATGACACACATGTATGGATAAGAGTGTTTCCCCAGAAGCAAGATTTTTTAAAATGTAAAGTTGTAGGAGCAATATATTTATATTTAAACAACCATGCGGGAGTATGGCCCTTTGGCCCTTTTTTTTGTTCATATTGAAATACTCTCATTTGGAAGTTACCTAAGGAAGTCCATAAACCTTTATTTTGAAGATATAAAGGGGGTTGTTTGTTGGACAAAATGACACATGGAATACATTGAAGGCCTAGTCTTTGACTGTACACTTGCTTTACACAATGCTTTATTTTTATGATTCTTACCCTGATAAGTGAGCAGGCTACCAACCTGCATGTTCACTTTATTTCCTGCCTGCCTGCTGTAGGGGGATACTTTTCTGGCAGGGACCTTTTGGCTTGATCTTTGATGTGGCGATTTATGTGGGGGTTTGCCCCCTGTGAGAACAGACGACAGAGGAACTCAGGATTTCTTAATGTAATTAACTGTGTTTCCTTCCTATTGTTCTTCTGACCCACTCCCAACCTTCTGGGGGCCAGAGAATCTCACCTTCCACACTGAAGACACAGACATGGGTTGAGGGGGGAAAGTATGTGGAAATCATTGTGTTACTTTATTATGTAATTCTCATATCATGTATGGTCTCATATTGATTAACACTGTAAGTGTAGTAAAATAGTCTTGGTCTCATAAGGAAATGAGGTGGGTATCATGGAGCCCAATGCTCCTCATTCATGAACATAAACCAAGTAAGCAACAATAGAAAACAATATACTGTATATATATATATATATATATATATATATATATATATATATATATATATATATGTTCACACTCTTTATCTCACACTGAGAGAGAGAGAGAGAGAGAGAGAGAGAGAGAGAGTTTATTTCCCAGCTAATGACTGGGTCAATATATATCTTAAAAGCTTTTGACAAAGCTAATGAAGCCACAATACGCTCACTTGTGGTCTCTCAATCCTGCCATTGGAAAATCTATTGCCATTGAACAAGGCCTCTCCACTATCATGGTTCTCCCTCGTTTCACCCACGTCTGTGTCCCTGTGTAGCTGCATGGTGTACATCTGAATCCCCTCCTCCTCTTGTTGATCCACATTGTTATCCTCCCCATGCTTTGGTATTGGTATTTACGGCTCACATTTATTTTTACTGCTCAACAACACAAAGGGAAACGTTCAGCAAATAGGCTTGATAAAATGTGTTAAAAAAAAAGGACATTATGTCATTGTGTGTTTCTGTGTAAGTGGATGGGGGGGGGGGGGGGGGGGGGGGGCATGTTTAACACAGATAAATCATAGGTTTATGTACAGTGTTTAATTGAATGCAGACGCGTATTAGCCCACCTAATGGTTTCAGACAGAATGGCAGACCACACCTGGCCTGTGTCCACATGAAGGGAGCCTTTTCCCAGTGTGATGTAATCCCTACTCCTATAGGGCATGCCTGCATAATGAGGCCCTCTGGTTACCGTAGACTCTGCAGTTCCCTCCAATTAGTATCATCTAATTAACGGTGGGCCCATTAAAGCTGGTCTCTGGACTTTACCCTCACGCATCCATCTTGTTGGGGAAAAACCCCTCCAAAATAGTTTAAGCTTTGGGGTAATCAATGGGATCAACTAATCAATCCCAACACAGGCATAGAAGTGACCCGACGTGGTATGTGTGTCCGTACACTAGCACACACACACACACAAGCGCACACACACACACACACACACACAAACACACACACACACACACACACACACACACACACACACACACACACACACACACACACACACACACACACACACACACACACAATAGATAGAAGCAAACAGTAAAAACAGTAGTAATTTGTTAATGGGTTGCCAAATATGTCACATTACAGCCAGGTCTATCTGGCTCAATACTGGACCAGTTCATATTGACCCCACCACATGAATGAATACATGACTGAAGGAATGGATGAATTAATAAATGTCTGAATGAAGGCTTGAATGAATAAATGTCTGAATGAAGGCTTGAATGAGCGATGTTATGCTGCTTGGAATGTCTTCATCTGCATCTAAGGTCAAAATCCTTAATGGAAATCTCTGTAGAAATTGATCCACAGCATTTCAAGTTTCACTTTAGTTAAGTGGAAACTGCTTGAAATAAAATATACAGCCTTTAACTGTGGACAAAACTCTCCCACAAAGAGGACAGACATTCTCCCAAACTGCCCTACTACTCAGTTGTCTTCCATAATAATAATATTAATAATTGATTGAATTTACTGGATTTAATTTGCTTGCATTAAGGAAATAAAGATAAGGTGTGTCTGTGTGTGTGTGACAGCACCTGTCACAAAGGCGTTGCTGTGAGCGTTTAGGGCTCTTTGCTTCGCTGCATTACTTTTATGTAATCTTTTCTGTGTGTTTTGGAGAGGTTTTCTTTCCCTATTGGATAGCATATGGTAAAGAGACATCTTAAACGGATCACTGGCCTGTGATGCCCTTTAAGACCGACTGTAATTGTTATGAAGCGCTACACAAATAAACCTGATTTGATTCATATAAAAAGGTAAAACTGAATTGGGAGTTAAGGTTTTTTTTTGTGTGTGTCTGTGAAATGGCAACATCTACAGCAAGCACCAGCCTTGGTGTTGTGAAATATGGCAGAATTTAAAGGAATGGATTGGAGAACCGAAGAGGAGCTTGGGGAGATTAGTGGAGTTAAGCCAAGTCCAATTCATTTTTATAGTGCTTTGTCATGGTAACCCTGCAATGAATTGGTGTCCCATGCAGGCCTCCTCCCTGTTTCATGTCTATAGCTGGGGATCCCACATAACGCTGACCAGGAATAATCTGTTTCATGTCTATAGCTGGGGATCCCACATAACGCTGACCAGGAATAATCTGTTTCATGTCTATAGCTGGGGATCCCACATAACGCTGACCAGGAATAATCTGTTTCATGTCTATAGCTGGGGATCCCACATAACGCTGACCAGGAATAATCTGTTTCATGTCTATAGCTGGGGATCCCACATAACTCTGACAAGGAATATTCTGTTTCATGTCTATAGCTGGGGATCCCACATAACGCTGACCAGGAATAATTTGTTTCATGTCTATAGCTGGGGATCCCACATAACACAGACCAGGAATAATCAGGTAAAAAAAAAGTCTGGATGGA
This sequence comes from Urophycis tenuis, assembly GCA_036785325.1. Classification (NCBI taxonomy): domain Eukaryota; kingdom Metazoa; phylum Chordata; class Actinopteri; order Gadiformes; family Phycidae; genus Urophycis; species Urophycis tenuis. The sequence continues at coordinate 1,286,644 of JAXIVH010000031.1, forward strand.
AGAAGTCACTTCAAAGTGGGATCCCCCATTCAGGAGTGATAGACAGTACAGTGGCATAGCAATTTGAACATTTAATAAATAATACAAGCAAAGACAATTTACTATGGAATATCATGAAAGTGGAGCAAAATGGCCTTTGGAAGCAAAAGGAATAATGTTTTTGGCAATTCAAGTCAATGCAAATGAGAGTTGAAGCGGTCAGCACATGACAAGCATTCAGGCCTCTAGGTTGGGCGTTATGAATATAGCCAGCCAGCTAATCTCAGATCCAGAAATTCGACAATGCTAGACAAATTTCTGGAGAGCGTCTGCACGGCACCTGGGCTGGAAACCAGACAGTGAGTAGAGTAACACGGTGTTCTGCTTTGTTATGGATGTATTCTTCTGAAGGTAAACTCATGTGGGAGTGCAGGATGGAGGTTTCAGAAGACAGTGGCCAGTCTACTGCACAGAGTTTATTTTAAACCTTAACTTTAGCTAAAGATGTGGTGTCCGGACAGGACGTTCAAGCTTGTCTTCCCGCCTGCTACAGGAAAACGTTTGTTTACCAGCGCTGGTCGAGTTTGCGTTCTCTATTGGCCAAGGAGGGAAGCCGACAATGGGAAGGCAATGCTATCATTTTAACTATCAGTCCTCTTCTTATCAAGTTTTGTTGAGGTTTGCGCCTGTCGAGTTGTTTCCAGAAGCTACATATCATGTAATTTTTGAAATACATTTGAAGTGAAATCCCCCGTCCACTCACATTTGCTTTTGTCTGCCATGATTTGTGAGACGACCTGCCATCAGATGAGAGTTCAGTGCTTTTGATAAAACATGTATTTATTTCACAAATGAAGAAAGCCCTTGCCACTTAGATTCTGTTTTTTTTTCCGTCTAAATGAGGGTAGGGCTAAAATAATAGATACAAGTACATTTTATATAGTTCTATAAATATTTTATATTTATAGAAAAGTAAAAGCAGGGTTGCAAAAAATGTATACTGACTGTACTTACTAAATTCACATTTTTATCACTCCCATAAATTACCACACAAAACCACATAACTTTTATTCTGCTTTGACTTTTTTGACACTAGCAAGGTGTGTGTATGGGTGTGTATGTGGGAGGATTCACAGGCTACATTATTAATGTTAAATATAATATCAACTGTGGTTTTCATTATCCATCAACCGTCAATGATGCTTATCTGCTTTCCGTGGCGTCGCTTGACTTTCAATTATCCAAACCAATGGCTGCATTTGGAGAAGATCATGGAGATGATTGGCGGTAAGCTCAACGAGCTGGAGCAGGAGGGTCTACAATCTGAACTGTGAGGGTTTATTTCCTACTGTGGTAGGTGGGGGGGGGGGCAGGGTGCAGGGTAACTGTATGTAATGTCAAGAATGTTCCATGAAGCTGTGTGTGCAGCATCAAGTACAAAAGAGCTGACAGTCAGTCAGTCATGAGGTCGGAGCACGAGACCGACAAGCAGACTCTGTTGCAATGTAAGTCACCCGCGGCCAGCCCACCTCTCTCGCTCAGTGTTCTGGCCTGCAGTGGTCAGTGTCCCTGAGTTCTGCCTTGTTTCTCCAGGTTGACCTGTAAGGCCAGTGCAGGAGATGAACACAGATGGAATCAGAAGACCCCCCACCCCCCAGCTCTTCTCTCAATGGAATACCAGTAACAATATTTTTCTTTCAGCAGCAATATTTTGGAGACCTTTTTTTGTCTTGTTGGTTGTTTTTCCCCCCCAATCGCTGCTTGTGTTTGACTTACCTATGGCTGCTGACCTTCAGCGAGACTCCTGATCTCCTGTGCTACACCTCTGGGTGGTGCTAACTACTGCAGTACACCCAGGTGGTACATACATACACCGGGGAACCCATGGCACGTTTTCTGAACCTGAAAAATAAACTTCTGCCTTTTATCTTCCACCTCTTTGAGAGCCTCCTGAAATGGAAGTGTTGCCTCGTGGAGGGTTTACTCGCATGAGTGAGTCTCTGAACAGTTGCTGATCACCTGCTTCGTCATCGTAATCAGCTCAAAACAGTCACATGCACATGTGTATGTGTGTGTATTTTTGTGTGTGTGGGCGCGCACGCACATATGCAAGCTCTCTTAAGCTCAAACAGTGACAAAGACAATACAATAAATTAGACTTTGTGGATGGTAGCATGTGATGCATCGCCACGGCTCACGGCAGCATCACGCCCATCCACACACTCCACCACCTATTAATAGCTGCTTGTCATATTCATACACCCACAAGTATGTTGATTTAGGAGGCAACTCATCATCATGATCTTGTATTTCAAATCACCACCTCCGGTGAAACACTTATTGCTGTGGTTCTGATTGGCTGAAAAAAAAAGAAGATTTGCTTGGTGATGTCACCAGCCAAACTACGTCAAGTGGCATCACCTGGTGTGTGTGTGTGTGTGTGTGTGTGTGTGTGTGTGTGTGTGTGTGTGTGTGTGTGTGTGTGTGTGTGTGTGTGTGTGTGTGTGTGAGTGAGTGAGTGAGAGTGTGGGACTGTCCCTGAGGTTTAATTTTAGTGTTTGGTTTCCATTTAATTACCTCTCACTTTTCAGAATGCTAGACATCTGTTGTAAATATGTCAGAGTTTATCATACAGCTGCCCACGTAGCCAATATGGTGGCGCTCATCCTTAGGTACTGTGGGATGCAATCTTGTGATTAAATAAAAAAGGTGGCTGATTGTAATAAATCATTGTGATTGGAACTGTCCTTGCAATATTAAAAGATAAATATAAACTGAAATCTGCTTTGCATGTATCCAATTGTGTGTGTGTGTCCAAAGTGTATGTGTATGTGTGTGTGTGTGTGTGTGTGTGTGTGTGTGTGTGTGTGTGTGTGTGTGTGTGTGTGTGTGCGTGCGTGCGTGTGCATGTATGTTTGGGGCCTGGGTAGGTTGCTGGGTGTCACTTTAAAGGATATGCGCATGTATTTTTTTTCTACACAAAATGACATTTACATATGAAACATACGAGGGGACATTTTTTCTGCTGGCATATTGATCTATTGAAACCTTTATTGAGTTTGAAGTGAATTTTAGAGGCACCCGAAAGAGAAGAATTGGCGTGTGAACAGGGAGGAAAAAAAAAGCACAAATGTGACATTTAAGGGACAGGGAGAGAGGGGGGAGAGGGGGAGAGAGCAAACAAAGGGGTACAATTTAAAACTGCACACACCCTTCTTGGGATCGATCAGGCTTCTCTTTTGTTGTTTTTTCCTCCCCCCCATACCATTATTTATTCAACATGACAACTTAGTCATAACATCGACATATCACATGTCTGCCAGACAGTTGGGGAGAGCCTGGGTTTGGGAGAAACTGAACACATTAACACGAAACAGTTAATTGAATCTGCTCAAATCTAATTAAGCTGGGTTTGCTCGGCAGCGGGGACAGAAGTCAATATTTACTCACCGGCTTGACAAAGATATCTTCATTTGGTCCCCCCCCCCCCCCCCCCCCCCCGTACCCCTGATGGAGTAATTGAAAGGTGAAAGATCTTTCTCGATAGGTGCTCCGCATGGCATCCTTTTTTCAAACCGCGGCGCAGCAAGCACTGGGAGAAGGCACCACCCCACCTTCACTTCAATTGTCATTCTTGTTTTGTTTCTTTCTTTTCTAGGTTTTTTTTCTTCCTTCTTTGCTTTGTGTTGCCTCGAGCACTCCCCACCTACGTCCCACCTAAGGAACCCCAGCTTCTATTTCCTCTCATCAGTCTAATGAGCAGAGGGCCAGGGAGCAGAAGGAGACCCAGAGACGCTGGAAGGGGGGGGTTTGAGGGAAAGGTGAACACAGATCAAGGAGAACAGAGACGATGTCTGCCGCTGGGTAATTAACGGAGGGGTATTGCCACCGCGTGGGATGACTCCTACACACCTGGCGTGGAGCGAGGCTTCTCTTTCTGCCAGAGGTTAGCCTGTGATTAGGTCAGGGCCGGCATCTGATTACAGTAACGTACCAGCACAAGCACAAGAGACTCAGGGCAATATATGCACTGTATGTGTTTTAACGGCTGTAGACGATGGCTCTGGGCAGAACCTAGTTAATGGGGGTGCAGGACTGGCATAATTGTGCACTAAAATATAAATCGATAGCCCTAAAGAAGTGTAGCGATGGCAAGACTAATTGTTTACCCCAATGTAGTGTCTGGGGGGAAAAGAGCAAAACCAAGAAAAAACAAGCGCAATACTTTTTTCAGCAAAGAGTGGTTCGGCAATTTATTGCAAAGGGTATTTTCTTCACCTATGCGGCTCCTGTGGAGACGTTCAGTCATATTAATGAGCCACTGACTGGTTGTTGGCAGCATCATGGGACTGATATTCTCTAGGCTTTGGCCCCCCTCATAGCCCCAAAAGCCCCAATGTACCCCTAGAATGGTACGGCTTGATGATGCCTGCTTCAAGATTAACGAAGACACATCCAGATGGCGAATCAATGCCACAGCGCAAAACTATGATCAGTTAGATAGATAACAAGATTCTGACAGTGTTATTCATATGTTGGTTACTGTGTTTATTTGTTTCAACCTCCAGCTATCATTTACATGTCATAATTACATCTAGTTATTTGGCAGATGTTTTTATTCAAATCGGCTGACAAGTGAGTTTGAGAAAAATCAAAGCGTACAATCAAATTAAAAACGGAAGTGAACTGAAACTTTGAAGTAAAAAAAAATCAAGTAAGTAAAAATGCTGCAAGTCGACATAAAACAGAGAGAGAAAGATTGCAGAGTAGCTACAGGAGTCAGAAAGGCTAGTAGAATAGTATTTTTGTGCATATTAGTCCTACATACATGCAGAGATAGTACAGGTCAGCAAAGTTTGTGTGTATCTAACTCTTTCTGAAGACAGGGTTGGGTCGGTTGGGAGCTAATTAATTAGTAATTGATTAGTTGTGTTCATAGAGAGGCAAAGTTTACTACAAATCCAAGATCACTATGAGGTTGAACTGTTGCACATGGAGAAAGAAGGTGTTAATTAAATACTAATCCAAAAACGAATAACACTAATTAAGATTCTATAGATACTGTGATTGCAGAAAGTACCACAAACACGACATCCCAACAACAATTCAAAGTCCTCCCCAGTTCCCTTTCATTTTATTTGGGCTTTTATGATAAGTTACCAACGTGTTACATTCTCATACTATGCCTCCTTGTACCTCTTTACTGTCTTTCTCTTCTCTTGCCTTCTTCATCTCCTGGGAGACCACAGCAGACTGTGCTGTTCTGCAGAAGTGTCTCCTTTGTTGGAGCCACTCTATCACTCTATCACTATCACTCTATCACTCTATCACTATCACTCTATCACCCCCCCAGGCCGATCCACTTCATCTTTTTTGTTAATGCAGGAGAACAAAGACCCCAATGCCTTTTTTTTTTGTCAAAGTGTCCATCACTGAATGCATTTTATTAATTGCTTCAGTTGAGTGTGCACATGTGTTATTCTGTCAGTGTGTAGGATGGGAGTGTTTGTGTTGTGCCGTGACTCTCTATAGATATGCTGCCTGTGTGAGTTCATGTGCTGCCTGCTGGCGTCTCTGCATGAGTCTGTAGGCTGTTTTGGGGGATATGAGTGGTATTTGCAAAAAGCACAGGTATGTGAAGCAAAGACACATTTCAGTATTCCTAACACCAGAGCGTCTTCTAACCAATGGCTGGACTGGACACTTTTGACTACCATCACAGTGGAGTTAATTTAAAAACACTTTAATCAGCAGTATTGTCACGGGTTCGTTTTACGTGCATTAAAAAAATGATGGCTCAGCCGACGAATTTTGGTGCGGTGATATTTATTTACAAAACAAAACCCCAAAACCCAAACACCCAGTGGAAGACAAAAAAATGGCCACAAAATACACGTACCGGTACAAACAAAAAAACACGGTATTTAAATGCGCTGCATCCTTTGGACGAGCTAGGACCTCAGGTAGAATCACGGTTTGACCCCTCCCCCATCCTAATGCCCTGGGCTCTTCTTATATGACCCCTAAGCCCCTCCCCCGGGCAAACCAACTCCTAATTGGCAGGGGGTTTTAGCCTAGCCTAGCATTTGGAGAATTGTGGTTCACCCAAACCACATCCATCCCCACAGATGTTGGACAACAGGTAACCACAACATATAAATCACTTTCCCCACCGTTTGCATATGCCCGGACACAATACACCGGCCAAAACTCCCCAAGTCCCCTATAATGGTGGAGTCCATGGTCACCTGACCAGCCGTAGCGCGCCACTAGCGCTATTTACGGCAGGACTCCGGCAGTGTCTCGGCTTGGCCCCGAGACCAACTGCGACCGAGGCAGCAGGTGAGTGCTCTCGCTTTCCGATGGGCTCCGCTGGAACGAGGAGAGCTCTGCGCGCGCTCCAGGCACCGGCTCTCTCCGAGCGCGAGCCCGTGTTGTCGCGGAATGACGGGGCGTTCAAAGGCGCTCCGTCACCAAGTATGAACTAGAGTACTATAGAGAGAGAGTGGCGTCAACGGAAGTTCAAAAACCTGGCCGATCACGTGGTTCCCGTAGCCCTCTATTAGTTCCCGTACGTGCATGGCGGGCAATTGAAAAATACAAGGAAAACCACAACAATCGGTAAAGAATGTCAACAACTGCTTTGCTCTGTAATATTTCTGTGCTTATGTTGATTTATTTGAACTCAGCTAAGTTTATTAAACCTCTACATTCGTTGATAGCATTAAAATCGTAATATTTCTCTTAAATTTTTACTTGAAGACATGACTGAGGCGGACGACAGTGATTTTTCAATCGAGTACTGTACTACATAATAGGTCTGACTCACAGCAACATTATGTGTGTTCCAATAAGAATTCTGATAATATAATATATATAAGATAATATATATATATATATATATATATATATATATATATATATATATATATATATATATATAATATATATGTATAATATATATATATATATAATTTGTATATATATATATAAATATAGATACATATATATCTGTATATATTTTACATATAATTTTTATATATATTGTGTATATAATATATAAATTAATTTTCAGTGAATTCCTTAAAAACTATTTGTTTGAAAATAAAACACATCAGCGGCACAGCAAGCTGTTTGTCTCATTTCCACTATGTTGTCCTTGATACAGTCTTCGACATGGTATACTGTGCTGCATGGGGATGCTCCAATCGCTCCGAGAAAGGCGTCCACGTGTATGGCTTCCCCAAAGACAGGGACAGACGAAGAGCATGGGTGGCTAAAGTCGGAAGGAGCAATTTAGTCGTGACAGACAAAAACCATAACCACAAAAAATTATGTGAGGTAATCACATTCAAACAATGAATTTGCACTTTTGCGCACTTTTGAATACCGGGCCGTACAGGAATTTGAGCTTTTTTTATTTTAAAACATAGAACAGGAAAACGGAAAAAAGATAAATATACTAGACATGTTCGTACTCCTTGGTAAAAATGAGTTAAGTGTGAAAATTCAGTTGAAGTCTTCTTGCAGGCACATTTTGAGGCTGACCAGTTTGTTAAGACCGGCAAGGGCAAGACTAGGCTGAGAGAAGATGCGATACCATCCATATTTGCGCACCGGCCAGTAGTCAGAAGGAGGAGGGCCCCTACTTCACGATGCCCCCTTTCACCTACAAAGACAGGGTCCATTTCCGCCGATCACAGCTACTGCATTAAAGATGCCACAGGTATAATGTATATGAACTCTTGATAACTACACCATATTTCTTGTTTTAGTGACAATATCATTTTATTGTTCATAAATGACCAGTGTCATGTCTTCTACTTGCACCAGTTTCTTGGATTGAGGAAAGAAAAGCTGAGGAGAGTGAGAGAAGGGAAAGTGACACAGGAGGAAGAGAGGACATGGCAGATGAGGAGAGACAGAGAGAGCTCACATCAGCCATTCTGCAGAGCAGGGAGCCAACAACCAGGGAATCACAGCTCCTAAAACAACTGAAAAAACAAGAAAATAAAATTTAAAAAAAAAGAGCAGCACTGAGAAAAGTAAAACGGGAAAACGCAATTCTTAAGAGGACAATGAAGATCAAGGACAAAAAAATTAAGAAAATTTTAACCAAAGATCAAATTGGAGCATTAGGGAGACTAACCACAGGAGGGAAGAAATGGAGCAACGACACAGTGAAGAAGGCATTAAAACTTCGGTTTGCTGCTGGTTCAACTGGCTACAAGGTCTTGCGGGACTTGCAGATTCCCCTGCCAGGAATTAGAACCCTGCAGAGAAGACTGCAGACAGTTGAATTTGAGCCTGGTGTTCTGACAGAAGTATTTGACTTCCTTAAACTGAAGGCAAGTGGGTTTACAGACCTGGAAAGGGAGTGTGTGTTGACCATTGATGAGATGGCTATAACACCCAGTGTCGTTCCACTCAGGAAGGACCCCTGGCCTGCTACATGCTCCACCATAAAGTGCTCCTTCTGTCGGTTCCCAAATACACAATATGATATCTCATGTTAGGAACATTTGTTATGAAAGCGTCAATAAAATTGCATTCATTATGTGTTTTGAGTCACACCATTTTATACTAAGCACTCATGGCCTGCAGCATGCAAATGAAGTTGTGAAGTGGCATCGCTACTTCTCGACCATAAAGTACCATTTGCAGGTAACTGATACACACCAAAAACGTATTACATATGTATTGTATCAGATGGGTTGATATGTCGTATGATATGACGCCAAAAACAAAGGCAAATAAATAGTGGGATTATTTTTCATTCCAAAATACATGCACACAAAATCATCCAGACCTTAAGTAATGAAAATGGTAAACAGTTGCAATTTGTATTTAATTCCTACCTATAACTGCAATCACACTCGGTACACATTAACCTTGCTGTTAGTATAAATCGGCAGGGTTGGATTTAGTTACAGCGTATTTGGAGAGCTGAATTGACAGTTATCTGCCTGTTGCACGGGTTGTAATGGTTACCTAGTGTGCTAGCCTACATTTTTACCTGTTAATATTCTCTAAATCCTCTAATCTAGACGGAGAAAATACGCCAACATAATTAATTACTCGTCAATTTAATTCCGATGCCCTACAGATATGAGAATGTCATTCTTTAAACGTTTTACCTCGGACAAGTGCTGCTCCTACCATCTCCTCCGTTGAAATACATTGAGTGACAGTGACAGTTGGCTCGCGCTAACTTCCGGGAACTTCTGAGGGACCCCATGCGCCGCCATTGCTGTGAAAAAAACGAACCATTGCAGTGAACGGAGTTGACGCCACTCTCTCTCTATAGTACTCTAGTATGAACGTCCAGAACGTCCACGCCCTCTTTTAGGTGAAGGAAGTAGGAACTTTGGTACTACTGTTGACAGAACATTAGGCTACTGCCATAAGCAGGCACCATGCCTAAAAGCTGCTGTGTTGTTTTTTGCAATGCTAACAACAAAAAAATAAGGATTTGCGATTTAGTATGTTGCCACAAAAAGAAAGGGAAGGGAAAAGAAGGGGTTTGTGGCTCCAGGCAATCGGAAGAGAGAATCCCGATGGGAGGCTGTGGGACCCGGCGTCTACATTTGTTTACGTCTGCGGCAAACACTTCGTTGCAGATTAGTAGCTAAAATCAGTTGATGTCCGATGTTAAAGATGTCTAATCCAATAATGAAGGAATTAATTAAACTTTGCTAACTACTAGGAGCTGTCATAGTTCAGCTCCGAGTTAGCCTGCAACACCTAGCACTAGTGCTATCATGGTTGCACTCTGCATGTTAAATGCGCTGTAAGAATAAAAGTGACTTGACTTGAATGAAAATAGATTGTTTTGGTGCCCTCATCTTCATTCATGATTCATTCATTCATACATGCATTGCTTAGGTAGTTCCATATGTCCCCGTAGTCTGGCCACTCGTTTGGGTTGTTTGCCCAGAGACCAGATTCCAGCGTGAAGGGACATCCGACATTGCCGATTAATTTAAGTTTTTCTAAATAGCGACACCGGTCAGGGCTTGGAAGAGAGTTGGTATAACTGGTCTGCTGGCTGGCCATAGCATTAGATCGGTATAAATAGCTATATATAATACTTGGGTAAAGTTCAGAAATGTAATGCACTGAAATTCTCATAGACCCCCATTCAAATATTTCCGGGTAGTTTCACCTAAAAATGCCCGGATGTGTCAGAAAAGCGGGAAGTACCCGGATTGTTGTACTCATGTATAACAAGGCATCTGTAACACTTCCTTTTACAGTCCTCTAATTACTACATATTTTCCTGGTAAATGTATGATACATTACTGGTAAATAAGAGTACAGTGTAATGGTGGTCGTTTTAGGTTGCTAATAACACATAGTTACACATAGTTATAGTTTAATCTGTATCATATCAAGTCTGTATCTGTATCAAGTCTATGTGCATAACACCTAACCTTGCGAGGCAGATGGATTTTCACGATTAACTTCCCGCGTGAATCCATCTCGCCCGACTTCAAGTTGTGCATGTCCGAACCACCAATCAGCATCCAATGAGGAAGTGTGTGATCTACGCGATACAAGATAGACAGTGACATACGGGATGGTTGAACCAATCACCTGCCAAGTATTTTCTTTACAGTGCCTGCCCCAATCCAAACTGTTTCCAAGGACGCCTTCCCAGATGGCGCTGTAACAACCCATCTGCTGTGTCAGGTTACGTTACACCACCACCAGCACTCCACTGACCACACAGTTGCTTTTTTACCAGCTTTTAACTGTTGCTTGCTGGATACATTTTTTAAGCTGCAATTTTGATTTAGCATCCGTTGGGAACATGTTGAAACTTGAGACCCAGGATAATTGTGGTTTAGTTAGGCTATTGTTTAGGGCAGGGAACTTTGTAATGTGCCTATTGAGTAGCATTATTAGCCAAACGATGGTTCTGCAGAGAGGAGTGCTGCTGCTGCCTTCATTTGGAAGCCCCTTCTCCTGACATGATTGCAGGGATTCTAGCTTGAACATATTTGCTTGCAAATGAAAACAGGTTAGAAAAGGACAGATTTATTTCAGATCAGTCTTGATCGACAGACTGGACAATGGATACTATTTCACTTATATCTTTACAAAGTATAAAGGAAAATTAAGTAAAAAGTGTATATTTAACCATACATATATATATATATATATATATATATATATATATATATATATATATATATATATATATATATATATATGTATAAGTACTGTATATTTCTTCAATGCTGCTTCATATCATTCCTTTTCCTTCCATGGTGGAACAGGCCTCGTCCAATACATTTTATTCTACAGTATGACTATAAGTGATGCTGAACATCTAACAATAAAGGACTTGGAACTTGAAACTTGTAACAGTGCAGGACAAACATGGTAAAAGCTTTTGTTTATTGCATCGAAAAGTAATAATAAAAGTAAAGAGTGTGGTAATATCAAGGAAACAAACATGGCTTCCTTTTACAGTTTCAGCTTACTTTCTGAGTACATAGTCATGTTTTCCTGAGTTATATTGTGGAACATATGTGGTATGAGTTCATTTTAATTGCATGGACAATAACATATTCTTTTACAAGGGATACGGTAAGAACATGGTAATAGCATTGAAACAAACAAGGCCCCCTTTTTCAGTTTCAGCTTACTTACTGAGCAAATAAGAGAAACATCTGCAAGAACATACCCTGTAATTAGTATGCAAGATTTACTTCACTGGAAGAAAACAGTTCCTAGTGAGACCAGGAAAATAACAATGTAATTTTTCAACTTAAATAAAAACAATTCCATAGTTTCTAGTTTCTACCTAACAAACCATATGTAAATGCCTGGAGCCGTCAACATAACTATTGAAGAAAAAGTGATTAATTTGAAAGGACCTACATTTGTAGATAGTATTTGTGCTGTTACCACATAAATCTTGGATAACCCCGACCAGTAGGAGCGGCTGAAGTGCCCTTGAGCAAGGCACCTAACCCCTCACTGCTCCCCGAGCGCCGCTGTAGCAGGCAGCTCACTGCGTCGGGATTAGTGTGTGGTTCACCTCACTGTGTGATCACTGTGTGATGAGTGTGTTTCACTAATTCACGGATTGGGATAAATGCAGAGACCAAATTTCCCTCACGGGATCAAAAGAGTATATATACTTATATACTTAACTACAACTTTAACTTGAATCGATGTGTAATCAAGGAGGTATTTCTTAGAATTGTTTGCCTACTTTCCTTAGGATGTACGCCATTATATAAATTCTGCAGTTATTACCAAACTAAAATGGCCAATACACCCTAGTTAGTTGATTTGGGTTATTGTGGAGGTACTTTCTTAGTATTTCAACTGTACAGTGGTAATTAACCAATATTATATAAAAATGTACCAAATATTTACCGCGTAAATACTGAAGATAATCCCTTTTTCAACTTGAGTGAACAGAAGGAAGGAAGAAGAGACAGAAGGAAAAAGTGAGTAGAGCACATGAAAACTATCATGTATTCTGTTGGCTTGTCAGTATCACTATGTGGAACTGCAAAGGGGGGAGTTTATATGGTATTGGTCACATTGCCAAGTAGCTGTGTCTGACAGTCACAGAAGTGTGCAGTTCCTCAGTGACTGGTTAAGTCGCGGCATCACTAGGTTTTGTTAATCAGCTGACTATGGCTTATTAGCCACAGCCATAACAGATAGTCGCACCATTGAACAATCAGGACCGCCATCAGGGCTTGAACTAGCTGCCCCATTATACACTTATAAATAAGATACTAATGGACATATTAGCCCAGAATGGATAACATTTACTCTATTTCTACAACTACTTATAATGGGAACCCGACCAATCTATGAGCTTGTGTTTTATTTGCTCTGGCATATTCGTCTGGCTTCCTTCTCACTCACACACACCCACAGATTTCGGACCTCACCACCATCACAACCACTCTATCGTACATTGGGCGGGTTCGATATGATGGCAGAACATAGGAGCGCCCTGTGCTGTGGAGGCATTTTCATACATAAGCAAGATGGCCGCCGCTGATGTGTCACACGTTTCATTGCTCTGATTGGTTGTAGTGGATTTGAATGTATCTAACTGTGGTACAGGCATTTTGGTCCACAGAGGTTGTTGCCTCCCCTTTGGAAAATTGAAAATGAACAGAGTTTCCAGGCTAATATGCATTAGAAGAATAATTACTCTTTTGATCCTGTGAGGGAAACTTGGTCTCTGCATTTAACCCAATCATGAATTAGTGGAAAAACACTCAGCGATGGTGAGGCACACAGTGAGGTGAAGCACATTAGGTTAGGTGCCTTGCTCACAGGCACTTCAGCCATTCGTTCTGGTTGGGGTTCGAACCGGCAACCCTCCGGTTACAAGTCCGAAACCCTAACCAGTAGGCCGCGGCTGCCCTTAATGCGGATTGTTCTAGTGATGTCAGCAACTAGTCCATTGTCATAGCGTCTCCCTCATTCTATATGTGAGAAACATACCACATGACCACAACGTCCTGCTGGGGCTCCTTACAAAGAACCACTGGTCTCTCAAACACTTATGTTAGCTGACCTCAGACTTGGCACTGTAAGAACAGCTGAGAATGTTCTCCCTCTTAGGTTGTGCTGTATGCCTACCCAAAGATCATCTTCAGTTTACACCATGACCACATGTAGATCAGGAGTCCGTTCATGTCTTTATGCTGATGACACTGCCCATTACGTTGTCATACTTTTTGTATCATGTGTTGATATATGCTTAAGATAGTGCAACCCGTGTAAAGTTTGGTTCAACCATGTCGTTAAGTTCACTCATTACCAGCCGCATAGACGGGTGGGCCACGGTGTGGTCAAGTGCTACCCATTGGCAAAGCAGGCGAATGTGCAAAGTGTGTTCAGAGGCCTGCCATCTAGTGTCTATCAATCCTATCACTGTGCGAATGATTGACAAATGGTGTTATCGCTATGTTTCTAAATACAGTATTACCTTTTCTAAACTGTTAAACAGCGTTTTGCCATGCACCTTCAGCATAAGTGCACAAGTAGGTTATTGGAAATGTTTCTTTATGTAGTGTTGTGGTTTCTACACTACCTTTTTCAGAGTTTACTTGTGTAGTATTAGTGAAACCAAACCACAGCAGCCTCACAAAGATTACGGTCTGGCATTTATAGTGTGAAGACGAGGATTACAAGGTCTGCGGCGGCTTTATAAGACAGCACAGACCAGTCCTTTTTATGATACAAATCCACCGGCTGAGGGACCTGGAGCAATCGCTGTTATCAACTCTTACAGACCATGGATGGATTAGAATAATGGGGACAGGACTGAAGAAGGTCAGGAAATGTGTTTTAAAGCATGCATCTTTCAAAGCAATGTAAGACTTTCTTTTCTCTGGGGGCTTTCTTTATGATACCTGTGGTGATATAGCAGGCAGCTAACTATGGCAAATACTGTGTATTGATACAAAGCGTTTAGTGATTCATTACGTTCTTCTTATTATTATTGAAATACAAATATGGACATGCACATGTACGTTAATGTGATAGTCCTGGGCTGCATTACAGCATCACCACGCTCTTATACAACGGTCAATGTGATGTGATGCAATGTGATGGCAGCCACTTCAGCAACTCAGTATCCCTTACAACCAAGCAGAGACTGCAATGACATTATCCCCATGGTCCACAGGAAGGAGGGCCTATTAAGAGGGACAGAGAAATACAATACAGATGAGATTTATATAATCACACAATACACTCACCAAAAGTATCCCAGCATACATCTCAGCTCCTCTCTCTCTCTCTCTCTGGCCCGGCTGCAGACGAGTCCTTTATGTCTGACTTGCAGGTCGGCCCACCGTGGACAGAGGGAATCCAGTCCATCGGAAATAGTTTATTTTCTTATCGTCTGCAGTTTTATTCTGAGCGTTTTTTGAGCATTTTTGGGGTCCATTTCAACAGCTTGGGAGTCTGCGATCACACTACGAAGAAGACGATGCTATGAATTCATAAAAATCTGGCTGTGCCGGTGGAACGTCAATTTAATATGCATGCTCTTGAGGACCGACATAACAAAGTCTTCATTACGCCAACCAATGTTTAATTTGTTTTGAGTGATTGTTGTGCCCTAAAAATAATTTGAGGTCATGTAAAAGGATGAAAGAAAAGGAAAGCAAGAGAAAACCGAACGCACCTGTGTGTGTGTGTGTGTGTGTGTGTGTTGTGTGTGTGTGTGTGTGTGTGTGTGTGTGTGTGTGTGTGTGTGTGTGTGTGTGTGTGTGTGTGTGTGTGTGTGTGTGTGTTGGGGGGGGGGGCGGGGCCTGCATACATGCTGACCTATTATTGCACAGCGAGAGTTTAGTACAGCATCCGTGTGAAGCGGCGTGTTCCTCTGTGTCGCTGCGCTGGGACCACCATCAGGTTGAGATCCCTGCTCTTTGACAACAACATGTGTACTGTGTCTCATTGTGTCTGCTAATGACGCCCATGCAGCAGGCACCTCTGCACACACACACACACACACACACACACACCAAAACCCCTGCTGTTGTCACTTGTCGGGCTGCAGTCAGTTGCCAAAAAAAAATCCTTTCTTCTAGCTTCTGAAAACTTGTTGTCCATGATGAAATTTGTTGAAATATTCCAATTTTAACAGTGCGTTCGCTCGTGTCTTGTGATTCCCCATACTGCAACATGAATTCACCATCTCCTGTGGAAAGGATGAGATAGAAATCAAAGCAATGGATCGGTTGCACCAGATAGCGTGTGTTTGATGTGCTGCTACGCCAACTGCTAGAACAGGCAACAAATGGGAAAGAGCATTTGCTCACCACAGAGGACTATGTTAGGAGAGTTAGGATATACATTTCAGCAAACTAGCAACTTGTTTGGCTGGTGTTCCCTTTGAAATCATTTACATTTGAAAAACCAAATATATACGATAATATAATCCTGCAACTGCAAGGCAGCATCATGCATGGAACAAAGCTGTCACGAGATAAAGGGTTTATTAGTATGACAAAAACAAGTCTGGGGGTGGTAAATACAGTCGGCATTGATGGATACATGTAGCATGCTGTGAATGGGAGACTATGGGAGGACGGAGATAAAGAGCTGATAGGTAAACAAAGGCGGGACTCATTCAGCGTGTGTTCTGATCTCCGAGCGGAGAGCTTGAAATGCAAACAGGCTGGCATCAAAAACAAGGTGTGTGTGTGTGTGCATGTGTGACAGGGTGGTTGTGGTGTGTGGTGTATCTCTTGACAGACATTTGCACGCGCCAAACATCATTGATGTTTTTACTAATGTACAATAGCCCCTCTGACCTTTTTGATTCCCATGTTTTGTTGGCAAACAATTGTCTAGATTTCAATCAGGTTGCACTTTGATTTTTTTTTTACCCCATTCTTTTATTTCCATTCATCTACTGAAATGTGTTTGAAATAAATGTCTCTTCATTACTTTGATGTTGTCCCTGAGCAGCGTTGTCTATTGTTAAGGCTGTTGTTCCCCTATCTGCAGCTGTATTGGCCCGTGAATGTGGCCAACCTTGATGGCAAAGGAGTGTTTTTACCAACAACCATGCACCCACATACATCAACTAGCACAGACATGCACAAAAGCAAACATGTGACACACAAACACATCACACACATACACACACACACTAGAAATCTAAAGTCCAAAGATTGTTTTAAAGCTAGGGTAGGCAATTTGGAGTAACCAGCCAGAATAAGCAAGATTTTGAAAGTATTCAGAATAAAAAAATCCCCTCCTTCAGCAACAGGTCTTCCTTGCCTTGTGGAAGTCTTTGGTCATGCGCAATGAGTGCACAGGCAGAGTGTACACAGGTAATCAGGTAGTTAGGAAGACAGACAGGTAAGCCATCCAATCATATGACTTGGGCAGAATGAAATGATTGGACGGACTTATTGCAGGGCAGCGACATCAACGGATACCTTTTTTTTGTCAGAGCATTTGATTTATCGATTGCTGTTGGGATCTTAACAAAATGTCAACAAACACTTCTAAAATAAATGTGATACGCTAGCTTTAATAAAGATGAAAAAGACATGCATGCAGAATCCCATCTACAGCTGAATAAACTGCAATGACCTAGGCATGGGTACACAACAACACACAGATTGATTTCCTGAACACATAAGAGCAATCACTCAACCTGCACGCACTCCTCTTCTCTCTGTGTGTCTGTGTTGTGTTACAAGGTTCTCATTCATTCTTGAAGTTCAATTGGTTCAATTAGCTGTGTTCACAGATTTCTGCTGCAAGTTATTGAGAATATATAGCACACTTAATTGTATTGCTGGTTGTAAATGCAAGATGATGGTGAGTGACCACTATGCAGAGAGAGAGAGAGAGAGAGAGAGAGAGAGAGAGAGAGAGAGAGAGAGAGAGAGAGAGAGAGAGAGAGAGAGAGAGAGAGAGAGAGAGAGAGAGAGAGAGAGAGAGAGAGAGAGAGAGAGAGAGAGAGAGAGAGAGAGCGGGGCAGGCAGGCATATATTATCTCTCAAACAATAACAAAGAGGCAGAATTGGGCTGAACCAGTCAGCAGCATTTGTGTTTCCATTGAATGTTTTTCTGTCTTTTGTTTTTGCATGAACACACACACACACACACACCCATGCACCCACCTGAAATTCGCTTGGCAAAACACACACAAACCTTGCACTCAACTTAGACACGCTAATAAGGCCTTCAGACTCCTGGTTCAGGTCACACAGGAAGGTAGTGTGTTCAGCTGTCAGCCAGTACTACAGCCAGTCTGGTGTGTGAAGTGCTACCAGAACCAAGTACTGCAGCCAGTCTGGTGTGAAGTGCTACCAGCACCAAGTACTACAGCCAGTCTGTGTGAAGTGCTACCAGAACCAAGTACTACAGTCAGTCTGTGTGAAGTGCTACCAGCACCAGGTACTACAGTCAGTCTGTGGTGTGAAGTGCTACCAGCACCATATATGTTTCGGCTTCCTTGTCCACGTCGTTTTTTAACCAAATAATGTGTACACTACCCAAAAACAACAGAACTCACAACCACCCGGTTCAGAGGGGTGAACGTGTTGAAAACGCTGAGCGATTAAATATTCAGACGGGGGGCTGGAGACAGTGAAATCTAGATAAGCAGCTGAGACGTGTGTGTGTGTGTGTGTGTGTGTGTGTGTGTGTGTGTGTGTGTGTGTGTGTGTGTGTGTGTGTGTGTGTGTGTGTGTGTGTGTGTGTGTGTGTGTGTGTGTGTGTGTTAGTGGGGTAGAATCATAAAAGACAAGCATAGCAAAATAGAAAAGAGTTGATAGCATACTGTTTGATCAGGCGCAGGTGAAAAATAAAAGCTATGGGTGAGCTGAGAGGATATACCTTGTCCCTCTTGTACAGATCACTCTTCGGGTAATATATTTCCCTGAAAGACTATGATGACTCTGAAGAAGTTATAGACATCGGGACTTTGTGATACCATGCATAAATCTATCAGTCCACAGGTAGCTGGGCCACATTAAGAAGCAACAGTACAGTGAACAGACTGACAAAGCATCAGCCACATCGTAGGCTCAGTCCAATTCAAATGAGGACCTTATCACAAACTCTACTCTCTCTTTATCTTCCTCCTCATTCTAATCGCTTTGCAGTGTGGTTCTTTTTTTTTTTTTTTTTTACAAACCAAAGCTTTGCCAAAGCTTTCCGTCTAATTTTGAAAGTTAATGGGTTTAAGATTGCTGTTTTAGATTGCATTTAGTAATAATGACTTTCTGACAAATTGTGCACATTTTGGTTGATAGGGCTCTATTGTGCTGCATTGGTGATTGAATGTTTTTTTTTTTTTTTTTCCGATACCAATGTTTTTGTATTTATGTAAACCCAGGCAAAGAAGGCAGCTAGCTGCAAGCTATTCCTTCTCTACTTACATGACATTCATGTGTTAGCTATTCACTATAAGTTCCTAACTAATCATTAAAGTAGGTCATTTGATTCACTAACAATGTAAGATAACATGGCCCGTGCAATCCTGCTTCTGTGTGTGCAACATGATATGCTATGCTACAGGCTAACCAGCAGTAGTACAAACATGTTAACTTTAGGTAATATTTGGCACAGGGACGTAGTTGTTATTTATTCTATTGAGTTGTATAATTCCTTTGTTTATCGGTGATGGTGGGCTTACCGATCATAGCTTTCGGTTTTTAGATTGAGCCAATGTTGATGGATGCATGGGTATTCATGTACTTCATGTAATGTATCTATGTCATTTGCATGCGTTTCACTGGCAGACACACTGGGGCCCATCACAAATGTAAAAAATAAAGAGCATTTGATTCGATCCATAGCAAATAATAATGGGTGCAGACACAGTATGAACGGGCAGCTATGGACTATAATGCTCACTGAAGCTCACAGGTAGAGGGAGAACGTTGTTGCCGCTGCCTTTTGCAGTCATCCTTGCCCTTCAGTTGGACCCACACAGATGCATTCTGCCACCACCTCTGCCACAGCTCTGGAAAGCAGCAGATGCTCAAGTGGTAGATACAAATGGTGGCAGTTGTCAGGGGCCTATCTCTTGCAGTTGAAGTTAAATCCTCAATGTATCTGTGTTTGTAGATATACATGTCTTGTGCAAAGAGTGATATGCATTACAAGTGTCCATGTGAGGCTGCGTGTGCGCGCGTATGCCTGCGCTTGTGTGCACATGAGGAGAGGAAACTAGGGACAAGGCAAAAAAGTTTCATTACATCCCAAATCTACAGGGAGAGAGCAAAGCGTGTGCTAATGATACACTCTGACATGCAGGCTGCAGCCCTGTGACCCGGTGCAGCTTGGCTTCATGTTTTTTTTTTTTGCAGCCAGAGCAGGGTAAATCTAGTCCCATGATCAGCAGCTGGACTTTGAAGTCATTGGATTGATCTTAGAGCGCACTACAGGCATCCCTCATTAACCAAGCCACTTAATAAGTTCCTTTGTTAACACAAGTGCCTTTGGGGCACCTACTTAGCAGCAGCCTCGGGGCGCACAGGAGTGCTTCAGGGTGCAACCGGGATCCCCCCCCCCACACACACACACCCCCGTGCTCCCCTCCTGCTCTTCTTTTCATCACACTTCCTCCGCCCACCACAGGAGCATGTGGTTGTGAATCAATGTGTCGATATGCAAGCTGGCACTGGAATGGGTCTATCACTCCCCACACCAGAGCTTTTATCCATTACCTCTTTATCCTCGATGCTGGCCACATGAGATGCAGAATAAAGCCTCCTGCAACAGTGCACCTTAAATGTCAGCATCCACACAGTGCATTATTGTGGGATGGGCGCACATGACTGTAGTCACCGCGTTTGTATGACGTACTCCCAGACATGCAACTGTCATCTAGCATGTGAGGGAACACACTGAGGGAGTGCCAAGCAGAGTTGAAAATATGCATAATTGTCCAGCTTTCATAGCTCATCCTTATTTTTTTTTAATATGTTTTTCGTGCATGTGAATATTTCTCTGTGAATATTGATATGTGTCTTGTTATTGGCGTAACAGGATTAGAGAGAGGCTTCGCTAGGCCAAGAGAAGTGGAAAGGCACAGAAACCAAAGGTCCGTTTCGACGCGGTGTCATTGCCAAGTGTCAGGACAGTAGTCAGAGGGCCTTGTTCCCTCCACACTGAGTACTCCATATCATGTGCTGGAAAGGTCAGGAGCGTTGGCTTGCTATCGACTCCACAGGGCACTCTGGAGAGCACCGGGCCTTGTTGCTGCACATGCATGCACAGCCTCTCACTGCAGTGCACACACATACAAGAGAGGATACTGGTGTACAGCACGCAGCCCTGTTCATTGTATCATATGTGTACATGCAATAAATGGGGGAGGGGAAATGTATACAATATTCATGTTAGCATATCAATATTTTTTTTCCGCAATTATTTGTCAGGTCGACAAAAAATATCCCAGTAGTCAATTTTCAATCAATAATGTTCTGTTCTGTTTGCCCACATTCATTTGAGGACAACAGCAGATGTGTAAAACCCGAACCCTGATGATAAACTATATGTTAAGCCACACAAAGATACAACGGTACGAAAAGAAAATCAAATACTTTACATATATAATACTTTACTTTACATCTCTGCTTTTACAGAATCGTAATACATCATACACCATACATCATATTGGCACACAAAAGCTTGTGTAATGTCATTTCCAATCCCCAACACACACTGTCATGACACTGACAATATTTGGCACATCATGGCAATGGTGTAACTCTAAATGGCCTGAGGCTAAATGTTTCAGTTGTCTGGTGAAACCAATTAACTGACCAACACAAACACAGTTTTCCACGCTTTAATGATGTCTTAGTACACATTCACGTCAATGTATTTATGAGTTGAGTTCAACGTTCTGCACCGACTATATGACAAGATGCAGTTACAATACAAGTTTCACACTTTTTTGAGCAATTTCCATTGAACCTTTTCAATATATTTGCTGTACTTTTCCCTGTTGGTCTCCTTAGATGAACCGCCCCAAACACTCAAACCTCGCCTTAACATAAAAATGTGCTAAATATTTGCTTGACATATATTGCCTGTGGGGCCAAAAAAGCTACCTACAGGGCTTTAATATGGCCATGTGATTCTTCATTAATGTTCTATATGTTTTAATTAAAACATGGTCCTACAGGGCTGTCATGTATGACCTTATCAGCCTCCTTCCACCTCACCCACCCCAAAATGTCCAGCGGAATTACAACTGCATTAGCATTACCCAGAGCACATGCAATTTAATTACCTCTTTTTTCATTACTCTGTTCAGTTTTCCTCTCACAGGTATCTTCCCCAGAATTAATTGAATATGTCAACATCAGGGTAACTGGCATTTGTTCCAGTTATCTCCAGATATATTTCACATATATATGCATTTTAAAAAATAAGCAGCATTTTCAAGAGTAAGTTGAACATTTGGCAATGCAGTCATTTTTTTTATTTTTTTGAAGATGGTTTGTTCAGCTCAAAATGAACCAAGTCCATCGCCAAATATTTGTTGTGCTCTTCCAAGTTGATTCCATTCAAAAAAGTATTTGTGTTTACACTTGCACTTTGTATTCCTGAACGTCGCTTCACCACATTGATTATGTTCTTGTTTGCTTTCTTCATACATTTGCTTTAGTGTTAGCCAGCTAGCTGCTCACCACAGATAATATACAATGTAAATATTTGGAGCATAAAACATTTTTTTAAACTTGTATGAAAGTTGAATGAAGGTTTGGTAGTTGCATTTAGCTGAAATAAAGATCTGAGTATCTGTGAATATATATGAAATGTTCAAAAATAATGTTGCATTAACAATGGCATGATATAGTATGTGGGGATATGAATGGTAGTTTCCACAGGTCCAGAGCATAGTATGCCTGGTACAAACTGCTTATGTGTCAGTCTTTCTTCAAGTACAAAGACTTGGCAGTACAAGACTTGAGGGTAACTCCCACCACTTGCAACTTTCAAAAGCTAAGCAAACGTCATTGCACAGCAGTCATACACCAGGGTGGCTGCTGTGACACCCTCAGTATCCTGAGTGTACCACGCACACATGCGGTTGTGGACAGGTTCGCCGGGCGTGCTATTGTCACTGTTGTTTATGCTGCCTATGCAAAAGTGTATTTAGAATTGCACACATGATGTAAAACCACCAATATGTTTAGTGGGTATGATGTTGATGTGGTATGATCCAGGCATGGTTATTTTCAAATGGTCTGGTCTGACAGAACCTCTACAACAGTGGTCCTAAATAACTTCAGGTGGACCACTAAACAGCTCTGGTCTGATATGTCCACCAGGACAGTGCTGCTGTCCTTGAGGTCACTACTTATACTGACTTTGCTCCCAGTGTGTTCCTTGAGCAAACACAAATGAACACAATACAAAAATAGAAACATAAGCAAAAGTGACACTATTTTTGAAATAATAACAATCCATAATACTTCATTTGCTGAACAATATAATCTTTGTGTTTCTCCTTTGCTATAATGACAGTGCTAAACTGTGGTTAAATAACACAAATTAAAATCCCTAATGTGGTACTGTGGTTAAGGATGCAGTCAGTGTTCCCTCAAGCTCATGTACAGAACAGGGGAGCAATAAACTTTGTGTTAGCTGCAGATTTCTGAGATTAATTGTTATCTTTAATCTTTGTAATTTGACTCTCTGATCTATCGGATCATTCATGCCCTTTTCCATCACATATGTTCCTGTGTTCAGAGATATTTCTTGTTTTGACCTTATCAAACTTCATGAGAATGCCATGACTTGTATTATTTATATTCTTTGTTATTTAAATTTGGCATTTGTCATTATTCATGCTGAGGCATTAGCTTTTTGTGCTTAAGACAACATATTGTATGAGAAATAATACATACAAAAGAACCAACAATTATCATCATTGTAAATATTAATGTATTTATTTTGAAACTGTGTATTCCTCTTCTTCTTCTGCTTATTATTATTATTATTATTATGTAAAAATGACTATTACATATATACAAGATATATACTATAACATCCTTCTGTTTAACCACACAAAAAGTCATATCTCACAACAGTCTTACTTACACACACGCATTGAACTAAAGCATACTTATATAACGTATACTTATACTTATATAAGTTATATAAGTCCTTATGAAATGATCACCCAACATCAGGGAGACTCGGCTTTCTATACAGAGGGTTATGTTTCTCTCCCTCACAGCAACCAGCTTCTGTGAGAAAAACGGTCTAAGAGGGACGTTCTAAAAGCCTTAGAGTTGCTTGAAATTGTGTGTGAAATGTGATTTCCTATGGATTCGTTTAACATCGAGGTCCACTGATGAAATAAGTATTCATCGCTTTCTCAAGTCAACCTCTGGGATGTTTTCATGTTTTTATAAACTGAACATAAAACAGAAGATGAATATAAGACTACAACTTGAATTGCTTCATTTTCATCTTACCAATGAAACTTATTCTGAAGGCCGCATGTTTTTGTTTTCACAACATGCCAGGTGTAATTATGACCAGAGACAGGATATAATATGTAATACTGAGCCATAACACTGTCCAAGTAAGTTGAGAAGATGGACTGAAATATTTTGAAATCTACAACACAGGGTGTTCCTTCATTTTTTTCACTATATTCGGTGGGCTACTTTATTTCAGGCCAGTCCATATCGCTAAATGATATTCATGATGTGTGACAGGAAGATAGATATATGATAGGTATATGAAGGGTGGTGGATGGGGAGGAATGTAGATGAGTATGAACAACACCACACTCTTGACGGACTGCTTGGGCAATTTCATGGACTTCGAGTGAAAAATACTGCTGGCTGTCCCTCTGTCACATGTGCTTCTTATTAGGCTATGTATTGTTATATTACCCCCATGCAAAGTTACTGTATAGCAAGTGACTGCCAGTGAGTATCCTCTGAATGTGCAGGGCTGTCATGAGCATTCATCATGGCTATATTTTGTTATAAATGTAGGCTAAATGGGATAAATGGCAAATGCACTCCATTTATATTGTGTTTCGGAAGCCTCTATATGGCCACTCACAAAGCACATCACCGCAAATGTCTCATTCCCCCCAAATGTCTCACTGCCCCCACATGTCTCATTCCCCCCACATGCCAGGGGAAATGCAAAGCGTGGAAGGTTTGTCAGAGGCTTAAGGGGTGGGCTAGTCTCCTGGAGCCAGCGTTTCCATCCTGCAGCAGAAGCCCACAGAGCGTCTGGGCCACAGTGTTGATTCACTTATGTCCAGGACCATGTACTCATCAGAAGGAGGTCTTGCAGACACGGCCAACCATGCACCATACAGCCAAAACAAAAATATGCTGAAATATGGTGAAGAAAACATGTATTTCACCTGTAATTTACAGCTAGCTCAGCGGCCCAGTTTCAGAACCCCCCCCCATCCAAATGATATACAAGTGGACTGTATAAACCATGTAAATATAGGAGCACACCTGATTCACCTGTGTCACGTAGATGTACATTTCTGTCAGTTGTAATGCCGACAGCCATTGGGAATCGCGTCTTGAGTTCCCGAAGACACTGTGCAGCTGAACTCGCTCCATGTATCAGGCACTCAGGACAAGTCATGCGGTGACGTCGTTAGTCCACATTAACAGAAGAGGCTGTGACCAGAGGCTAGGCATCTCGCTCCAGAAAAACAAACAAAAAAAACACAAGAATGATGTCAGGATCGAGAGGCGATCGAATCAGGGCAGGGAGTCTGTGGTAAACTTTGACCTGCACACTTTGATCAATAACAAAACTGCCGGGTGTGTGTTGACCTCTGGAGGGGCAGTCAATCAAAGGAAATCCCATCTGTAACCCATCTCCCCGTGTTCTACTGTTCTCCATCGCCACACGTTGTCACAAAGGCAATGCACCATGTTGTAACATGGATTCCTCCATCTTACATACATGAATGAATGGCCGGTTAACTTGCATCACTTAGTCACCAAAATGTTTTCAGTACAGAACGTTACAGACTCTTCACCATTCCCTCAGATTTAATATTGTTCTACCAATCTCTGTAGTGGACATAGCTGTGAGGTGTGCATTTTTTGTTTTATTCCAGCAATCTGTTAACACAGGTGCACATTTGAACACCGTTTTCTCTGTCTCTCATTTTCTCCTATCCCTGAGTTAGTATTATCCTTCGACTACCCAGGTGCCCAAGGGGCTGGCTGTTTTGGGGCAGAAGCAGGTTGTTTGCTTGTGTTGTTTCACTGTGTTTTATAGTTCTGGCTGCAGGAAGTCTCCCCCTTTCAGAGAGCAAAGACACCATGAGCGAGGCTGAACCTTAAACTGTTTCAATTTGAGGCGTTGACTTATCTCACACACACACACACACACACACACACATGCACACAAACATGCATTCATGATTGCACAAACACACACGCACACACATGCACACACACATACACACACACACACACACACACACACACACACACACACACACACACACACACACACATATTGAATATTAATGGTTAGCTCCATAGCAGTTGAGAGGGGGTAAATTGGCCAATGGGTCTTATCTACATTCCGCGCATCAATAATTACATATTACCTTGGGCACTCTTGCTATACCCCTTTTGCATGCTGACTTTCAAGTGAGATGTGTGTGTGTGTGTGTGTGTGTGTGTGTGTGTGTGTGTGTGTGTGTGTGTGTGTGTGTGTGTGTGTGTGTGTGTGTGTGTGTGTGTGTGTGTGTGTGTGTGTGTGTGTGTGTGTGTAAGTGAGGGTGTGTGTGCGTGTGTGTGTAAGTGAGGGTGTGTGTGCGTGTGTGTGTAAGTGAGGGTGTGTGTATGTGTAAGTGTGTGTGTGTGTGTTAATAGCAAAGAGATTTACTGACTGGCTTTGGCACAAATGCTCTCTCTTTGTCCATTTTTCTGCGTCTATTCTCATCATGCTTGCTGTTCCTCTGGTTATCAATTGCACACACACACAAACACACACACACACACACACACACACACACACACACACACACAGCACGTGGGCCGCTGATTACCTAAGTATCGGTGGAATATTGCCCCTTAAAATAGAACGGCGAGTGTCTCTAAATCCCCCCTCTCCCCTCCCCCTGTTCTCTCTTCCCTCCGTTTGGAGCTGAAGGCCGTCGAGGTGAGCATCTCCTCCATGGGGAGGGACAGTGGTGCTAGCGTGCATCACTGCCCTAATGGTGATGAATGCCCCGCCATTAGCATGGTCCACACGTAGCCAACCTACTTACCCCCAGCTAAACTCCACCAACACCACCGCCACCATCACCACCACTACCACACCACCACCACCACCACCGCCACAACCACCACCACACCACCACCACCACCACCACCACCATCACCACCACCATCACCACCAACACCAACACCAACACCACCACCACCATTACCATCAAAAACACAAACACAAACACCACCACCACCACCACCACCACCAACACAACCACCACCATTACCATCACCATCACCACCACCACCACCACCAACACAAACACCACCACCACCACCACCAACACAACCACCACCATTACCACCACCATTACCACCACCATCACCATCACCATCACCATACCACCACCACCACCACCGCCATCACCATCACAACCACCACCACCACCACCACCAACACAACCACCACCATTACCACCACCATTACCACCACCATCACCATCACCATACCACCACCACCACCACCACCATCGCCATCACCATCACAACCACCACCACCACCACCACCATTACCACCACCATCACCATCATCACCATCACCATCACAACCACCACCACCACCACCACCAACACAACCACCACCATTACCACCACCATCACCATCACCATCACCACCACCACCGGCACCGCCGCTGCCTCCAGATCACTGTGGATTTAGTTATTCACCCCCACTCGAGTGCAGTCATTCATCCTCCTGCGTGTGTGTGTTTTATCTAAAGCAATAGGTGATGGTGAATGCGTTTCCGTTCACGGTTGTTTTGTGGTTGTGCGTGTGGAGGCGAGCGGTGGCCGTGCGTGTCTCTCTGGGAGGTTCAGGCCCAACTGAGGTTCATGGCGCCGGCCCGCCATCGTTCTGGGGTGGAAACGCGAGTCCTTCTCATCACAAACACCTTTTTCTCTTTGTTGTGTGGTTCCTCGTGTCATCTTCATAGAATGTGTGGTCCTGGTGGAGCTGGTGCTGGTGGTTATTTTGAATGTTTATGCATTTTGGGTCGGGACTCCCAGGCTCCTGTTTGAGTCCCACCCTCGATTTACCAAAAAAAAGGATTGTTTCCACATTTGGTTGTAAAAAAGAGACAATGCAGATGCACCGTGAGACGGCACACCTCCAGCCTCACAGCCACAGCCGACCTGTCTGGCCACTTGTGGAGGCATGTGGACTGTCTTCACATGGAGATAATGGATTGTAACTACAGTATATCAGAGAATAGCCCATCTGTTTTCAGAGAGTAGGCCCTTAATGTGAAACAAATGTAGATATTCAATGGGTACAGATAAGGCCTGCGTGTGTGACAGCCAACGGCACATAGCATAATCCAACACCTTGTCAAACAGTGAAATAGTTTCCCAAATTAGAAAACTGTAACATTACAAGTATCTCAAAATCCTTTATTTTGCTATAATTTATTTGGATTATCCCCTTCAGCACTTTGAGATAAATGACACATAGCAATAGCAGTATTACCAAAACTGCTGTTGTTGTTTTTGCCCTACAGATGGAAGTGGTCTTTTTTTTTTTAAGTGTTTCTTTTTTAATTTAATGTAATAACTAATGAGACCTTTGATGCAAATTGCTAGTTTCTAAGATGACACGGTCTCATTTGCCTTCAGATTTTCTGCAGGCCTTTACATCTTCATCTTGGGAAGTTTTTGTTGTTGTTGTGATGGCTCCATATTTGTGTTGTTTGCAGTTAATGCCATGGTCCAAAATGTACTTGGAATAAGTGTGCTGCTGTGATAATCTGACTCATGCCACCAGGGTGGGAAACTAACTTCTTGGTGCAGCAGCCACACAGTTGATGAAAAAGCTGCACCAAAGCTTCTAATAATACTAGAAGCATACTCACACCTTCCTTTGATTGTAATAACCATTTTTAATAATCAAAGGCAGGTGTGAGTATGCTTCTAATAGGCTAATATTCTAATATGCTTCTAATATTATTAGAAGCATATTAGAAGCATACTAACACCTTCCTTTGATTGTTTTATATCCGAAAAATTCATTCACTATATATTGAATGTATTTTTCGGATATAAATTACTCACCAATAACCCCCCTCCCCCACCAATATGGTACAGCCCTGCCTGTGTGCTGGGAACACCCCTACAGAGGCACAGTACAACATCTATGTGTATCTCTCCTATTTTATCTATCTTTTTGTCTCCCTTGTAAAGCGTACATGTGTTCTGTCTGCCAAAACAACATGGATGATATTTGTTTTATTCTCAGTGGAAAATGCAACCTTTTAAGATCTGTAAAATGCGTTCTGGTAACATTTCTGGTGAAAAAAAATAGTGTATTTTTTTATAATCTTCAGTCAGTGAATGTACATGAAGTTTGGTTTGATCATTAATGCAGCATTTCTTATTGTTGCCATGGTGATTAATATGGATGCTGCCACCCTGGAACCATGCAGCCTGCGTGTTTGAACCAGTGTTTTGTGTTGTGAATTTGATGTAGCTGATGATGTTCTTTCAATCCTAGATTCTTGAGTGATCCAGGGGTGACATTTGATCTGTTTCTGTACAGTCACGAGGACAACGTGTGTCTGTGGGCCACAACTGAAGTTTATGCTTTGCTTCCACCAAAAACAATGACTTCCAATGGTTGATTTTATAATTAACCTTTATAATGAACCTTGATGCACTTTATACCTGCATGGACTTCATACCTACAATGCACTTTAAACTTGCACATCTGTACCTATATTAGCTATCTATTTAGCTCATTCTCCATTGCAACTTTTAGTTAATTTCATGCTACCTTTATTTTATTATATTTTATGCTGCTTTGATTGCCCTTCCATGTTAGAACGGGCCTCGTCCAAAACATTCCATTGTGCAGTATGACTGCAAGTGATGCTGCTCATTTGATGATAAATGACTTGAACTTAAATACGTTTTGTTTAACAAGATAATCACGCCGAATGAGTACCGCTTGAAAGGTTTTTGAAGCGTGAATGCTATCAATAAAGTAAAAGGCAATAGAAAATGTTCTAAAAGATAAGATAAGAAACAATAAGATATTCCTTTATTAATCCCCCTTAGGAAAAATTCACATTGACCAGCAGTACAGTGGGATAAAGGAGTGCAATAAAAAACCAGAATATAAACAATAAACAAAAAATAGATTTACCTAAATTGAGATAAAATTATATGAGAGCTCTTAGAATAAGATAAAATGAAAACCTACTCTATACATACATAGTAATCATCCTATTGAAGATGAACTGTGCAATAGGTTGCTGAGTCTGACCGAGGTATAAATATACATATCAATGTGCAGATGTAAATTGTGCAAAGTAAATGTGCAAATATGCCAAAATGTGCAAATGTACAGGATTTCACAGGTAATGTAAGAAGACATGAAAGAAGACATTAATAACAACGGTTTAGGCAACAGTCCTGAGGTGTGGGGTGTGGTGTTTAGTCCATTATCAGGAGGTGTTGGGGCTTTCGAGATGTTGGGAGCGGGTGGTTGAGGTGTTGTAGAGTCTGTTAATGGGATGAAAGAGCCCCCCAAGCTCTTTGAGGCACGTGGCTGAGTGAGCCTGTGGCTGAACGGGCGCCTGAGTTGCCTCAGCTCGGCATAGAGAGGGTGAGAGGGGTTGTCCAGGATCGCCTGCAGCTTTCCTCTCATCCTCCTCTAAGTTACAGCCTCCGTACCGTCCAGCTTCATCCCCACCACAGAGCTCGACTTCCTTACCAGCTTATTCAGCTTGCTGGCACCTCCGCTTCCAATGCCTCCTCCCCAGCACACTACAGCGAAGAAGGTGACACTGGCTACCACCGACTGGTAGAACATCCGTAGCAGCCTAGTGCACACATTGAAAGATCTGAGCCTCCTCAGGAAGAACAGCCTGCTCTGTCCCTTCCTGTAGAGGGCCTCAGTGTTGTACTACCAGTCCAGTTTATTGTTCAGGTGCACCCCAAGGAACTTACAGGTATCCACCATCTCCACCTCCTCCCCATTTATGGAAACCGGTAATGGGGGGCTCTTTCTGTGCCGGAAGTCCACCACCAGCTCCTTGGTTTTCCCTGTGTTGAGCTGAAGGTGGTTCCATCACACCATCCCACAAAGTTCTTAACTAGTTCCCTCTACTCCTCCTCCCTATTGTCTGTGATGCATCCAACAATGGAGGAGTCGTCGGAGAACTTCTGCAGGTGGCATACTTGGGAGTTGTAGCAGAAATCCGAGGTGTTGAGGGTGAATAAGAACGGTGAAAGTACAGTCCCCTGGGGTGTATCGGAATTGCTTGTCGCCATGTCTGACAAGCAGTGTCGCAACCTGACATACCGCGGTCTGTCCGTGAGGTAGTTCGTAGTCCATGCCACCATGTCAGGATCCACCTGCATCACCAGGAGCTTCTCAGCAAGCCGGCCTGGCTGGACGGTGTCAAAAGCACTGGAGAAGTCGAAGAACATGATCCTCACCATGCTCTGCGGCCTCTCCAGGTGTGTATACTCTCTGTAAAGCGGGTAGATGATGGCATCCTCCACGCCGATGTGGGTCTGGTACGCAAACTGCAGAGGGTCCAGGCAGTCACGCACCATGGGCCTGAGGTGCTCCAGAACCAACCTCTCAAAGGTCTTCATGACGTGTGACGTTAGAGCCACAGGTCTGAAGTCCCCCGGAGCGTTGGGACGACCCTTCTTCGGCACAGGGACTAGGCAGGATGTCTTCCATAGAGTTGGCACCTTTTCAGCCTCAGGGAGAGGCCGAAGAGATGCGTGAACACTCCTGCCAGCTGCTCCGCACAGATCTTGAGCACCCTCGGGCTGATGTTGTTGCGTCCTCTGGCCTTGTTTGACCTGATCCTTGTGAGCTGCCGTCTCACGTGGCTGGTGTTGATGGTTGGGGTTGTTATTGCTGGGGTCGCAGGAATAGTAGGGGGTGTGGTGAGGGGATGTCCTCTGGGCTGGGCATTGGTCCAGCATCCCTGTGAGTGTGGAACGGGAGAGAGAGAGAGGGTGGTGCTGGTAGAGGAGGTGCAAAGGTTACTACAATTATCATCATGGGGGTCATAGCCATACAATAAGTGACACAAACACATTGATGGGGGCACAGAATGACTTGGGAGTGAGCTAGAGACCTGTGGTCTCTTTTTACTTGGGGCTCTGATCCTACAGGTAGCTGCACACAAAGCATCATAAAATGTGCCATTGAAAAGCATTGGAAATAAAAGGCATCACAATACATGAATGGCCATCAGACATTTAAACAAGGGGACCCTGCGGGATCACTCTGTGAAAATCTCAAGTCTGCAAATCGTGACCTCAAACAGTAATATAAACCTAAGATAAGGACCCCCCCACCACCACCAACATCTCTATGAGTGAGTCAGTTCCCAATTTGATCATTTGGAATCCCAAAGACATAATGTTCCTTACTGGTCTTCTTTCATATAAAAGAGACCACAAGTCTCACTTGCTTGCTCTTGCTTTTGCTTGACCCCTAGGTCACCTACAAATTACATAACCAACCATAGGGCTAGATTTATCGTATATGTATAGTATATCTCCTCCCAAGTGATGCTGTGCCTCCATTAATGGTGTATGTTGTTTTTTTATTGGGATAACATCATCAGTTACATAACATAACAATTAACAGCTCCATAGGAAGCAACGTCCATATTAATCCCTCTGGCAATGATTTGCATAAATGTTGTATAAACAACAAAGTAACAACAACCTTCTTAAAATGTTGCATTTCCACTGAAAATAAAACAAATATCATATGTTCCTGTTTCAGTGGAAAGGGCACTCTGCACCAGTCAACACTCATATGGGTGGTTTTGGGTCCTTCTGCGGTTTGGGTTGGGAATCACAATGTATAGAAAATAAACAAGGCTACTTTTTATGGTATTGATGATGATG
This sequence comes from Urophycis tenuis, assembly GCA_036785325.1. NCBI lineage: Eukaryota > Metazoa > Chordata > Actinopteri > Gadiformes > Phycidae > Urophycis > Urophycis tenuis. Next base: position 1,319,268 of record JAXIVH010000031.1, read on the forward strand.
ATGAGGATGAGGATGATGATTAGGGAGGTCAATAAAATGCCGAGCTGGATGGAAAGTAGTTTAAATGAGAGGGGTGGAAGGGAGCTTGATGGATGATTGGTTGCTATGATAAATGGTTGAGGGAACGGGAAGAGGAAGCATAGAGGAAAGAACAGCAGAGCGAACAGCATGTTGGTGCGCCAGCGTTTATCAGCCTACCACCTCCTATCTCATCCCTGCTCTCTCTCTGTCTATCTCTCTCTCTCTCTCTCCTCTCCTCTCCCTCTCTTTCTCTCTCTCTCTCTTTCTCTCTCTCTCTCTCTCTCTTTCTCTCTCTCTCTCTCTCTCTCCTCTCTCTCTCTCTCTCTCTCTCTCTCTCTCTCTCTCTCTCTCTCTCTCTCTCTCTCTCTCTCTCTCTCTCTCTCTCTGTTATTATTTTCCTTGTCGCAACTCACTCCTTAGTTAAAGTCTTGCTGTGCAGTGGACAGTTCCAGGATCAGAGAATAAAAGTCCTTCCATGACTGAGGCCAACTGAGTGAACTCATCAATTGTAGGTACAGTTAGCATGGTGCTAATGGCGCTGACTTGCAAACACAGAACAGGCATTTCACTTTGGAAGCCCGGAACATCGACTTTTGCTTCTCTATAACCAAATTCTTAATTTATTTCCAATCTCTATCTCTTTTTTTTCTTCCCTCTGTCTTCTTCTGTCTGTCTGTCTGTCTGTCTGTCTGTCTGCCTGCCTGCCTGCCTGCCTGTCTGTCTGTCTGCCTGTCTCTCCATCTCTCTGTTTGTGTCTCGACGCCTCCAGTCTCATCTCCATTCCCGGTGTTCAGTCTGACTCCGCAGGGCTGCCGTGCTCTTCTGCGCTGGGCAGCCAGTGGACCTCAGGTGCCTGTTAATTACAGACACACCGGGGTCCCAGGGCCCCCCACGCGCTCCACTGAAAGAAAAGTAGCTGGAAGGAACACACACACACACACACACACACACACACACACACACACACACACACACAGGGAGAGGGGGGAGAGGCAGAGACAGAGAGAGAGAGAGAGAGAGAGAGAGAATCCCATTAAAGGCCAGATAAGGCAACCCTCTAAGGCTTTTGCAGTTAAAGGATTGCCAACATCGCTCACTCAGACATTGGGGCCGCAACGGTATTTTGATGTCACCACGGTAACAGTGTATCCCCCGTCTCGAGGAACCCACCCTCCTGCCTTAATATCCATAACACCGTACCCAACATATCATCAGCTTTGGACCCCAGCATGTCCCTCTGTCCTACTCCTTTATGAACTGTCAGTATTCACCGTACGTCACTTTGGAAAGAAGTATGCCCTAAATGACACCAATATGATTAAACTTAACTTAAATGCATAACGTAGTGTACGTTTCTTTGGCTACATTAATGTACAATTTTATAATGAATTGCTATATAATAGGATGCCATTATGTAAAATGTGGACCAGTCAAACTTGATCCCGGTGACCGGCCACCCCTGCCTGAGAAAGTGGACAACTAAAGCAGCACTTACTGTAATAACACGTCGTGTTTAGGCACCTTGAGCAGTGCCAGGTAAGATTAGATGACTGTGACAACAGCTATTATGCCTCCCCCTGCCCATAACGCGCCTCAGACGGCCAGACATTACAGGAAACAGCAGCCCACTGCCCCCCCCCCCCCCCCCCACACACACAGCGCCACTCATTTCACAGACAGCACGGCGTTATGGAATTAGGTTTCATGACTTACTTCACACAAAAGTAGCACTGTACCCACAGAATCATCTGGGCGGCTGTTACTGAAGTGTAAAATAGGTTTTCATAAAAATAAAAAAAAGAAATATGTTACAAACAAGCCAGAGGGTTCCAAATCCCATGTGTGTCAGCACCCCCAGCACCTCGCCTTGTATTTTTAGGCTGATGTGTGTGCAGCGTCAGTCTATTATTAATTCCTGTAATTTTCATATTTTCTGATGAGCATGTCTCTCCACATTCTGTGATATGGTGTTTGGAGACTTTTCACTGTCAAAGCGTTATCTCGTTAATACGACGGTGAGCATTGTTGCTTGGGAAATTGCAAAGGTACTTAGGATAAAGGTAGCAGGGGGGGCGTGACAACTTAAACCTCACATTTTCAATCTGTTTTCAGGTCACTTTGTTTAATGCTGATCTGTTGAACACACAGCCAAGCTGTCAAACTGCTGATCCTTTGGTTTTTTTATTGACACTCGTGTGACTGTCTGACAACGTTGGCTGATTCTAATTTGATGCCAATGTTTTGCACCAGCCATTTTTTGGGGGGGGGGATCTGAAAACAATGAATGTCTCTGAGATTTGCTGTCAAAACAGAAAGCAATGGCGTGGTTTGGATGGGTTTCACTTGACGATGGGGCATTCAAACTAGTTTGAAGATCGTAGTGTGTTTCGTGGTATGACTTTAGTGAAAGAAAAGAACAAAGTAAGAGGGACTATTTTTCCTCTGTGTCTGGTGAACGTTCGGAAGACTTCAGGGCCCAGTTTGTGTTCTGAATTTTATTCTGTCGTGTCCGACACACTCCAGAGAAGCAGAAAGAAATATGTTGTGGATGTGTTTGAAAATGCTCTGATCAGCACAGGAACCTGTACCAGGGTCACTGCTGACACATCACCACAGTCCTTGAGACATGAGATGTGTGCATGTGTGTGTTGTTTAAGGTGTGTGCGTGTGTGTGTGTGTGTGTTGTTTAAGTGTGTGTGTGTGTGTGTGTGTGTGTGTGTGTGTGTGTGTGCACGCGCGCGCGTTTGTGCATGCGGTGTGTGTGTGTGTGTGCGCGTGTGTGTGAGAAAGTATGTGTGCTAAGCCTTTTTGTGATCAAACCTCATTCCCTTAGAATTCCTTTGTGTGTGTAAGTATACATGATTTCCTAAATGTGTATGCTGTGCACCTATGTACATTTGTTTCAGTGGATATGTGTGTGCATGCAAGTGTGGTTTATTTGACAGCTCAACTCGCTAAGGATCGAGACAAATTGCTTTGAAGTCTCCAGACATTATTGACCTAGCGCATTATGCACACTTTTCTTCCAGTGCAATATTTCTGAACTCTTCTGTTGATTTGTCATACCTTTCTATCATCTAGAGCTGACAATCATTACACAATCATGTTTTTAAACTGTGATTACATTGGGTATGCATCATTTGGTAGCACATGCTTTTCAGCAATAGCACATTGCATTGTAAACATATTCAAACATAGAGTATATGTATATAAAATATGTATTTATGAATGTTTGAAAATGTGTTGTCCCCAATGATAAAGAGCTCCTCTACCATCTTACTCCTTCCATCGTCTCCTCTCCTCTCATTTCCTGTTCTTCTCTCCTCTCCTCTCCTCTCTGCTGGCCTGGTTGTCCGCCCCCTCTTCCCTGGGCTCCTTTGTCTCCGGTTCCGTGGCGAGCCACCTGGATCAACAGTATACAGATCAACAGAAACATAGACTCAGACTTGCCTAATTTCACTAATCATCCAACTGGAGACCTCAATGTTTTCATCATCCACAATCTGCAACTGAGGCAGCCGTGGATGAGGCAGCACGTGGATGAGGCAGCCGTGGATGAGGCAGCCGTGGATGAGGCAGCCGTGGATGAGGCAGCCGTGGATGATGCCAACGTGAGGACCAGCTCCAGAGGGATGTGCCTGGCAGTAAGGTAGCTTAAGGGAACACTGAGAAGGAAAAG
>JAXIVH010000031.1:1323167-1383167 GCA_036785325.1 Urophycis tenuis
GTTTGTTTTCTGTTGGTCAAATTTTCATTCTTTTGTAACCTTGTTTGCAATTAACAGTTACCCGTTCATTCCACCTTGAGTTTATCTTGAGTTAGAATGTTTCATCCTGGCACCGCATCCATTTAAATTGTTTGTTTGTGTGTTTTTTTTTTTGTTGTTTATTCTATTTTTAGTTTTTTTTCTTTGCTGGTCATCGGGTTCCATTGATTAGTGCTCTCTGCTCTTCTCAGGTGCTGCGCGCCTCACGGTGCCTGGGCTCCACGGGGTCTATGTCTTCCTCTTGGTGTATTGCATCCCATCCACCCTTTCTTTCTATTGACATTGCCCCGTGTGTGTTTGCTGTGTGTGTGTGTGTGTGTTTGTGTGTTTCACGTGGATGGTGGTGCCCCCCTTCACCCTGGTCTGGCGACACCCTCAACACCACTTCACCAGCACTCGGTAGGCCCCGCCCTGAAAGATTACTGTAGGATTCCTCAATTTCCCAACCAAGGACGGAAAAGGAGTTGATGGAAGGTCTGGCGTGAGGATTCTGGCAGCGACTGAAATTATACCAAGAACAATTAAAAATACCTTGATCTGACTCCATATATATTGCCACACAATTACTGTGTGCAGTTAGAAAGACTAACTATGACCGGTTTTCCTCACAAGGCAGGCTAAACCCCGGATGATTGTACATAAATGAGATGTCCTTCCTGATCCTTTGAATCCCCCCGCTTAGATGGATACTATGTTCCTTCATCCCCTACCGGACCTTAGGTAAACTACTAACATTCATTTACCGAGTTCTACCGTTTACCAGGCGATTACACTCATAATTAGTTGTAGCAGCCATCCATGAGACCGGATAAACACCAGTAGACACAATAATCAACTAACATGTTCACTCGACCCATCACGGCCCCTCCACTTCATCCCTTACCAGATCCCAAACAGAGTGCTCTCATTCCTCTACCGAGGCCTGGGTGGATTACTTATAATTATCCTTATCAGTCCTGAATGAAACTGGATAAACACGAATGAACATGATTATCAGTCTCCCCCTTTGCGGTCCTACCAAATCTTAGGTAGAGTATTATCATTCGTCTACCGAGTCCTAGGTTCCATTAACCCCCCCTACCGGATTGTGTTGTAGGCTACTATGCTTCACCAACCAAATCCTAGATGGCTACCTTATAATTATCCCTCGCAGCCATAAATGAGACCAGATAGACTCGAGTGAACACGATTATCAGCCTACGTGTCCACCCGTACTGCCTCAGTTCTCACCAACAAGCTATTTCTACTGTCATCACTGGAAATACTACTTGCTACACAATTAAGTCCATAGCGGAACATCTAAGGGTTCTATTTGGACCCAACTTCGGTTGGAATAGGATATTCAATAATAATATTACCAAGAATATTACAGAGAATAACAATTTATTAGACAGAAACAAGTCACTAACCAATCAAAAATAAAACACAGTGTGGAATGAATATTGAAAACACTTTAAGAGATTATCGAGAAAACATACAAATAATACATGATAATAATCAGGGAATGAAAATACCAGGGTTGTAGGAACGTGGCTAAACGCACGGAGCATGGGAAGTTCTGGATACAGATAGCTTCCAGGAGCGGTGTCTACCATCTCTTATATAGTTTTTTCTCAGTTATACAAGGGCTTTGTTTACGGGACCATGTTAATTATTATATTATCTAAAACCGTTTGCTCTTGGTTCCCAGTGTCCTCACGGATGTTTGATCCTCTGTGGGGCAGATTGGCCGTTACCTAATTTCCTATGCATTGGGAGTTCTAAACTCTAAGTTCTGTATGATACCCATCTAATTGCCTAATGAGACCGAGACCATTTTACTACACTTACAGTGACAATGAAAATGATACCAAACATGTTATGACAATTACATTATAAAGTAATACAATTATTTCCAAATATTTTCTCCCTCTCACTTACATCGGTGTTTTCAGTGTGAACAGTGTGATTCTCTGACCCTCAGAGGGTTGGGAGGGGGTCAGTGAATTACCAAGTAAAACAAAAGTCATTCATCCATACTTCCCCTTCACCCCTTTGTCTGTGTCTTAGACATGAAGGGGGTCGGCTCCTTGCCTCCCCGATTGTTGGGAGTGGGTCAGGATATCAATGGAAAGAAAATACATTTGAATTTTATTGCCTGGCATTCCTCTGCAGTTTGTCTGCAAGAGACAAACCCACATATCTATCTCCACATCAAAGATTAAGAAAACAAAAGGTCCCGGCTAAGATTTTATCTTCGATGAAATCGAAGATAAATTCTGTTCTTACTGTTCTTATTACAGCCCGATGGTATTTTTTTAGTCTAGTAGGTTCACTGATTGTGCTATATAAAATTATTTTTGTGTAAAACTGGACCACGTCTCCTGCCTGCTGGTATAAACGAACCTGGATGTGCCGTTACAACCAAGGGGGATCATTAGTCCGTACTGTTTCTCTCCCTGGGTTATTTCTGGGGTGGCGTTGTCGGGTTTGTGTTTTTTTTTTTTGGGGGGGGGGAACTAGTTGTACCCCCTGCTGTCCCTGGCCACAAATGGATCAACCACTTTACTCTGGAGACTGGGGCGTGTGTCCCATGTTAACCTTGGCTAACTTATTATGTTCAGGTTTAAACTAATTGTTGAGGTTTAGGCAACACATCTTCTTGGTTAGGTTAAGTTTTTTTTTTCTTAGTTGAGCGATCCTTTCACATGCCATGTGGTACCTGACCACAGCGGTCGAAGACTTTCCTTGAAGCTGTTGGTGAATGTTCTCATTCCACCATGGTGGAAGGGTGGACCTCTATACAGGAGACGGGGAGACCTCGCCTAGAGTCCCTCCTGATAGTGCCAATCTATCAGGTACTGGAAAGCATCTGAGCAAGAAAGCACTGCACCCCTGAGCGCTCCTTTTCGTCCATTGGGGATAGAGGCAATGGCATACTGTGGCCGCGGACGCTGCTGTATTCACCCTCTTCTATTAAGGATCAGACAGGAGAAACTGTCACTCATGCTGGTAGCTCCCAAGGGTTGTTCAGATATGTTTTTCCCAGAGCTAGAAGTGCTCTTGTGATTGGCACCAAGGCCAGAGTTGGTGAGACTGGACACACGCACAGCTCAATTCACCCAACCATTCTGACGGAAATGTTGTTATTCTGGCTTCTAAAAGGTTGATTCCGCAGGGCAGAAGATTACCCGCAGCATTTATCAGCAAAATTCAGAGTGCTCGCAGATGTTCTGCCTCCTTACTGTTCACGGCAAAGTTGTGTTGAGGAGCCCCTAGAGGGGCCAGGAGTGTGAAACGCGTTACTTGCCTGGTGTCGCTTGTGCTCCCACCCACCATATTGGTTAACTACAGACTTTTGTGCCTGGTTCAGGCACGTGCGATGACCATGCACACAAGTTCCAGTGTGCACAAGGAACTTGCCCATTAGGCAAAGCCTAGACCACTAATCGTACAATCATATAACTACAATTGTAATAGCTTCAAAGTTTCATATGAACATCTTGGACAATCTTTGCCTACAAAGATTTTTTACCTTTATTTTATTTTTATTAATTTTATTTATTTATTTATTTTATTTATTTAAAAGACCCAAGGCAGAGGAGGGACATGATCCAAGCCGAGGTCGGACACCTGGAGGAAGAAAGGTGCAGGTCTAGGGCCGTTGAACTTGGAGCACAAGGCACCTGGACAAAGTGGGACCTGCCGAAGCGGAAGATCACGTGGCCTGAGATCTGGAGACTCTTCGCTCTTTCGCATCTCCTTCCTGCTCCGTTCAGTGTACGACACCCTTCCATCACCAACAAACCTCCACAGATGGGGATTAAGGGAGGACCCATTGTGTAGGCTATGCAGAGGGAGGGGAACAATGGCGCACATACTGGCAGGATGCAAAACAGCTCTTAGCCAAGGAAGATATAGATGATGCCATGACAAGGTTCTCAGTGCGCTGGCTGACATCTTGGAGCGGAAGAGGCAGAAAAAGCGCCAGACCAGTACAAGGCCGGTGACATCCTTTCAGTTCATCAGAGAAGGGGAGAAACCACCAGCCCCCAAGAAGACCAAAAAGAGCCTCTTGCAAGCAGCACAATCCTGGGAGATGAAGGTGGACCTGGGAAACTAGTCTTCCCCCAGGTTGTGCAAACACCGCTGAGGCCGGACGTGGTCTTATGGTCTGAGGAGGCAAGGAAGATCATCTTGATTGAACTGATGGTCCAGAGGGAATGGGACGGGTGTGAGGAGGCCTATGAGCGGAAAGCCACCAAGTATCAGGACCAAAGGGTGGCAGACATGGCTATTCCGGGTTGAGGTCGGGTGTAGGGGTTTCCCGGCGCAGTCTGTGTGGAAGACACTCACAGCTCTGGGTATAGCAGGAAGGGAGAGGAAGGCAGCTGTCCGTAGGTTGGGTGAGGCAGCAGAAAGAGCATCTTGCTGGCTCTGGAGTAGAAGGGAGAAGTTGAGCTGGGGGCCAGGAGGAGATGGGCAGTGACTGGCCACCACTGCCGACCCGCCAACTTGAGGGTGTTGTGGTTCAGGGTCGAAACACCCTGTGAAAGTTGGACGCCACCTGACGACATCTTCTCCTGGCTGAAAGCTACAGTCAGTGACTGAGGTAGACAGCATCAGCAAATATGTATCCAATAGCGTTTAATAAGTTACATGTAAGAACTAAATCACACACTGTTGAGGAGCATGGCTCCTTTAAGATAGAAACTGTTCTTCAGTCTGTGAGACAAAATGTGATGGGAGTCCTTAAAAATCCTGAGGCAGCAGATCTGGCAGGTGTCCTGTAGGCTGGGAGCTCTCTGCCAATGAGCCCCGAAACAGCTGACCCTTTCCACCACATTCCCCTTGATGTGGATGGGTGCATGCTCTCCCTCGCACAAATGGATGAGGCTGAGCACACAGCCCTGGGGAAGTGCCTGCATTGGTGATAACCATGGAGTGGAGGAGGAGCGGTCACCAATTCTCCCCACCTGGGTTCTCCCCATCAGGAAGTTATATGTATAACTTCCTTATGTAGATGCATGTGCATCTCCCAGGTTTGCCCGTCCCAAGGCACACATACCGTTGGACTCTTATCAACATCCGAAACCACGCTATCCACGAACAAAAAAAAAACAAACCTATCCACGAACAAAAAAAAAACAAACCCGGCACTCACCCAATAGCTACACAATCTCGGTCTACTCCGGCGGCCCGCTTCGACACCGACCCCCACTACTGCAGCGCATCAGCAGAGGAAGCGCCGCAGGGGGTGCGAGAGGAGGCAGAAGCGAGGGAAGCGCGGAGGTATCCAGGTAAGGCTAGCGGCTAATTCACATAAGCCGGCTATACCGTCCATCATACTCATATTCGTTTTTACGGAAACATAGCTTAACAACAACATACCGGACTCCGCCATCCAGCTCGACCGGCTAACATGCTACCGAACAGACAGACCCCTCACCAATGGTAAAACCCGCGGCGGTGGTGTCTGTGTTTATATCAGGAATGCTGGGGGCCAGGACGCTGTGGTGGTTTGCAGACACTGTTCTCCCCTTGCGGAGTTTAAGATCAAGTGCCGGCCTTTTTATCTATCGGGGGAGTTTTCTGCCATTCTGCTAGTAGCTGCTGTAAAATCCCTCCCAGCGGCAACAACAATGATCGAGACAAGGCACTGAGTGAACTGTACAGCGGCATCTGTGACCAGCAGACAGCCCACCCAGACGGATTCCTCATTGTAGCTGGGGATTTCAACCACGCCAACCTCAATGCAGGGTTTCCTCATGTGTACCAACACATAGACTTTCCTACACGAGGAAATAACACTCTGGACCTGGTCTACACCACACAGCAAGGAGCATACAAGGCCTCACCCCTCCCCCCCCCCCCCCCCCCCCCCCCCCCCCCCCCCCCCCCCTCGGCGCTTCAGACCACACCACTGTTATGCTAATGTCAGCATACAAGCCTAAGGTCAGAGTCACCAGACCGATCCAGAAGCAGGTACGGGTGTGGCCAGAGGGTGCTTCCTCAGCACTACAGGACTGCTTTAACACCACAGACTGGGACATGTTTAAGCAGACAGCCACCTACAACCAACACACCAACATCCACGAGTATTCGGACACTGTTACTGCCTATATCAGAAAATGCATTGATGATGTCACAGACACCAAGACCATCACAGTACGGGCCAACCAGAAACCATGGCTGATGGGGGAAGTCCATTGCTTACTGAGAGCTCGGAATGCTGCTTTCAGAGCAGGTGATGAGGCTGGCCTGAGAACAGCGAGAGCCAACCTGATCCGGGGCATCAGGGTAGCGAAGAGGCAGTACAGTAGCAGGATATCCAAACATTTCACTGACAGCAGAGACACTAGGAGCCTGTGGCAGGAGATACAGACCATAACGGACTATAAACCCCCACCACAGACCTGTGACAGTGACACCACTCTGCTGAACAATCTAAATAACTTCTTTGGACGGTTTGAAGCACCGCTGCACAGAAGTCACCACCCCCTGCAGATGACCAGGTGTTGTGCCTCTCTCCAGCCAGTGTGAGGATATCCCTCTCCGGGATCAACGCTTGCAAGGCTGCAGGGCCTGACAACATTCCCGGTCGTGTGCTGAAGGACTGTGTAGAGGAGCTCACAGATGTCCTCACAGACATGTTCAACACCTCCTTGAGTCAAGCTGTTGTCCCCACCTGCTTCAAGATCACCACCATCATCCCGGTACCAAAGAAGGCCTCTCCATCCTGTTTCAACGACTACCGCCCCGTTTTACTGACCCCCATCATCATGAAGTTCTTCGAGCGGTTGGTCATGCAGCACATCACATCCATTCTCCCCCCTTCACTGGACCTATACCAGTTTGCATATCGGGCCAACAGGTTGACTGATGATGCCATCTCCCCGTCCTCCACTCAGCACTGACCCACCTGGAGACCAAGGATTCGTATGTGAGGATGCTGTTCCTTGACTTTAGTTCAGCTTTCAACACAATCATCCCTCAGCAGCTGATCAGGAAGCTAGACTGTCTAGGACTGCAGACTTCACTATGTAACTAGTTGTTGGACTTCCTGACCGGAAGACCGCAGGTAGTCCGGGTCGGCAGGAATGCATCCAGCACAATCATGCTGAACACAGGGCCCCCCAATGGATGCGTGCTCAGCCCCCTTCTCTTCACCCTGCTGACCCACGACTGCACTCCATCTTTCAATAACAACCTCTTTGTCACGTTTGCGGACGACACAACTGTGGTGGGGCTCATCAACCACAACAATGAGTCCAACTACAGGGAAGAGGTGAGCCAGCTGGCCGAGTGATGCAGAGACAACAATCTCACTCTTAACATACAGAAGACGAAGGAGATTGTTGTCGACTTCTGGAGAGCCTCCACCCAGCACCCCCCACTGACCGTCAACGGTACTGCTGTGGAGAGAATGAGCAGCACCAAGTTCCTGGGGGTGCATCTCACTAAGGACCTCTCCGGGAGCTGCAACACCGCACTGGCCGGCAAAGCTCAGCAGCGCCTCTACTTTCTCCGCAAACTTCGGAGAGGGAGAGCACCTGCCCCTATCATGTGCTCCTTCTATCAGGGAACCACCAAGAGCATCCTGACCAGCTGCATCACTGTGTGGTACGGCGGCTGCACTGCATCCTGTAGGAAGACCCTGCAGAGCATAGTGAGAGCAGCTGAGAAGATCATCGGTGCCCCCCTCCCCTCCCTCCAGGACATACACAATACACGCCTGTCCGGCAAAGCACTCAGCATTGCGGGTGACTCCACCCACCCCTCCCACTGCCTCATCAACCTCCTGCCCTCTGGGAGGACGATGATAAGTATCAAGGTGACCCGCAGACTGAAGGACAGCTTTGTCCACCAGGCGTTCAGGATGCTGACGTCCTACCCAGCACTGACCCTTTCTCTGCCCTCTGCCCGCACAAACAATGGACATTGACATTGGCCGCAACCCATTGCTACCCACCATTCACCCCCGGACACCTATACACAACCCCTCTCCCCAAGAGCCTGGACTTTAACCCCCACCCATCCACCACCACACACCTGCTCACCACCATGCACAGCCACTTTATAAGAACACTGTCCATACTGTTTATATAACGGTCCATACTGTTTATACATTCACCATACTGTTTATATAAGTGTCCATACTGTTTATACTGTTTATACACTGTTTATACAATGTTAATACACTGTCCATACTGTTTATTTATTACAGTTTATTACTGTTACACCTCATTCTGTTTATATTGTTTTTATATATTCACGACCCTTTTATTTAGTTATTTTGGATTCTTTTTTTTTATATATCTATATTTATATTTTGCATACGTGTCTCGCACCAGGGATCGAGGGAAACAGCATTTTGGTTTTTGTGTATGTCCTGTAAATTCATGAAAACTGACAATAAAGTTGACTTGACTTGACTTGAGAGGATCTCACCTTGGCTACAGCTAAGTTAATTAATTAATTAGCTTGACTCTCAGGAACTGCAGGGGGGTCGCTGTTCCTCTCAAAACATAGAAGGCAGATGTGGGCATGCATAGAAGGTCATCTCACCTCAGGCCAGCTGATCTGGTAGTTAGGCAGAGTGCTGGGCCAAGGTAGCTAAACGTTTACAGTGCCATTTTTGCTCCACTCATGGCTCCAGTTAAGTTCTGGTAGGTCTTATCTTGCTAGGTCTAGGTACAATTACTAGTCAGGAACTGCATATTATATCATTATAGGAGGCAGACCAGGCTCCCCGGTCCATCTGCCCAGGGCTTCTGATATTTGCTTCACACAAAACCTGAACACAAACACTGACATATAATTCATCATCACTCTAAGTGTCTGGCGATAAGCAGCTAATGTTAACGTATTTCATATAGGGAAACATGAATATACAAAGTCCTAAACAAGGTGTTGTTGAGCCCGAGAGAGCCATTTCCTCTTGGTGAGCTGAGTCAAATTATCCGACTCATTGAAAAGATCCAGAATGACCATCATCTCATGATCGAAAGGTGGTTCACACCCTCTCAACCTCTAGTGATTTAGAGGGACTTCCAAGCAAGGAATATCAATTTCCATTACATGTTTCAGATATTGCTTTGTCGGATTCTTAGTGAAAAACACACGATTTATACTCTGTGTCTTTGCTGGGAATCTTGTCATGCACTGAGTATTCTCGCTCTGGGTGCTGTTACCTGATGTACACTTCTCGCTATTGATGGGTGAAAATGAACAAAGTCATATTTTTTAATGACTCTTTTTAGTGTCTGGTATGTACTGGGGGTGGCATTTTGCTAAAAGTATAAAAACTCAAAAGGTTTGATACATTTACATGTATCAACTTGAACGAACTGACTGTGAATAATCTGTCCGCCCATCACATCTCACATGAAGTATAATATAGGCATGCAAACTTGTCACCTTTTGGTGAAATTCACAGTTTTACGACAATGTTGCCCCTGCCTCTGGTTCAGTTTAATGAAGAGCGGACCGACGCATGTAAAGATACACCACCCGCAAACAAAATGTTCCCTCATTGGTCATTTTTTTTCAAAGTTATCTGTGCAACAACGCCTCAAAAAACAGTTGCCCAGCTACATTTGGCAGCTTTTATAGCCGGTCTCTGGCTGTTCTACCAGTGCTCCAACTATGATGAGCACATTTCGTTCAAAAACAAAGTATGGATGCATGTTATATGTACTTTATATTCACTTGATGCACACAAAATCCCACACACAGGTACCGAATCGAACCACACTAGGGTTTGCTTGGAAACTGTCCAGCCTCAAACAGGTGGTCTCGGACTGGCTGTTTTAGTCCGCACCTGAGTTCCAAACGAGCAGTGCCCAAATGAACTGAACAGGGAAGAAACAAGCTCAATATAGCTGGCTGACAACACTTGTGAGTTACCTTGACTGAAATATTAGTCATTGCTTTATGAAAATACAATAAACAAATCAAGATATGCAATAAAGAATAATCATTCCTTAGAGTAAGATGTTAATATAATAAATGCTTATTACATGGCCTATTTTGATTGACTGGTGTGTGACGATGATGATTGTATTACTGCTGACTGTGCAAGTCAGCAGGTATTGTCCCGTCGGAGATAATGCAGATTACCTTGCCTTACTTTACCTGTACATTATAATGTAGCATGGGTAACGGTATGAAAATCTTACAAACTGCCATTACTCATTAGGCTACTAAGTAAAATTAGGCTAAATAAATTAATGTATTTGACCTCACATTTAGCTGAATCTTTCTAAATCTTGCAAATTCTTTGATCTTGTGAATGGCACCAGATTACTCCTAAAAATAATCAGAAATTAGCATTTTGAATTGTATTATTTGAATAAAGTGTCCTGGGGAGGAAGTGTAATTTGTTGCAAATGCCATAGCCAGCCATCAGCTATTAGTCAGTAAAATGCCCTGTGTGCATATCTGTTTCTGGTTGACTGTGCCTACCTCTCTCTGAGACTTTCTAGTTTTTAAAGGGCTCCTGGCTAATTTCTAACCAATCAGGGGTTCTGTTCCCTGATTGGTTCAGGGAATCCATTTTGCAATCTGGATCACTAGCCCCCACCACAGGTGTGTGAATCCAATGGCAGACAAACAAAGGCAGGGAGAAAGGGAGCAGCAAGGGATTTTTGTTTGTGTGCTTATTTTCAAAATCATGCTTTTCTGCTCTCTATTTCAAATGACTTACTTACATCAGCTTTAACCTTTGTTTCTGCTTTATATCATGTTACCATTATGTGTCCACACAACCGGCACGGACGGTTAGCGCTGCTAACCGTCCCAGGAGAGAGCAGCTTCTGTTGGCCTGCTCAAGGTTTCCTCCTTCATTTGGGGAGTGTTTCATGAGAAGTGAATGAATGGGTTTACATTCTGTTGCATTGAGCACAGAGGGTTGGAAGTCTTGTTGCAGACACAATTCAATGGATAATTTCTCTGCACAAAATGTGTGTGTGTACGTGGGAAAAAGGTGTTGTATTGCATTATGTACTCGGCATTGTTGCATAGAAAACTCACCGTCCAACCCTCCCGGGTGGACTCTTGGAGTGGATCGCTAAATAACCAGTCGGAGTAATTGTAGGAGGGTTCTTGTCGATTTATTAGAAGGCCATCATCCTTACAGGTATCATACCGATCGGAGGTTTTAACGAGCTCGGGGTCGTCCTGCGCGTCGTCTCTACGAGAGTCTGCCTAGGAAGAGCCCCGTACATAGTTTGCCAGTCATATTTATAAAAAAGCCCCTGCCTCAAGGGTGGGGGGGCTCACACGTATTACTGATATCACAACAAGGCTCCATTCATGGCGTGATATTGTGCCAAGCTACGTGCCTCGGTTTGTCTGGGTGCACCACCTGCTTGGCCTTGGTTCCCTCAAGGCCGGGTTGGGTGTAGCCTGGACGGTGGCTTCTTGTTTTTGCTATGCTACAGTTGATATTTGGAGCAGCAGGATACGTGTCTCTCTAATCTCTCGAGTCCGCAAGGCCGTTTCGGTTCTGTATGGTATATAGCTGTGTTTCAAACCAACCGCCTGCTTTGCACGGGGCCTTATGGGCCTCTGACTAAGTGTCTGCAGGGTTGTCTGGTACATAGGTTATTTTGTATACATCAACAGCATCAGATATAAATACATTGGGGCAAAAAAATAAAAGTTTTCCTTTATATTCTGGACAAAATATATGCCTACTGATGTCATTCTGACACTGATGAGAGACACCAGGCAGGATGATGAGATGTGCGCACGCACTTACTTATCAATATGATGTGAGCTTGAAGAGGCACAAAGTGTGCATTTAAATTGTTGGCAGCAATCTTAACTAAAGAAGCCCCCACCCACCCCTCCCTGCACACTCACACTCCACCAGCCCTCCTGAGCAATAGCCAGGGTTTTCGTTCCCCGGCATGAATGTAAAATGATATGTGACAGAGTTAAGCTAAAGGCTATTTCTAATTGAAGAGACTGCCATTATGCAATGAGGACAGTTGGGTAATTGAGTTAAGTTCTAGTCGCCGGCTCGCTCAGCTCAGCTCTCTGGCATGCCGTGCTTTCTAATTGAGCAGGCAGTCTGAGTGCATGAGAACGTGGCAGGGAAAAAAGAGAAGAATATATAAAAAATGAGTGTGGCTCTGCAAGCACCATTAGGCCATATTAAGAAGGCTTAGGGCTGGCGTTGGATGATTGTCACTGAGGGGGTGATCAACATACACTCTGGGAAATTCTTTTCCCACGACTTCTATTTCTATTTTTGTTTTGCCAAGATGGATTAGTAAAATGTAACTGGTTTTCACTTCCTACGCCTCCTTCCCTTTAGTCCATCTCTCTCTCTCTCTCTCTCTCTCTCTCTCTCTCTCTCTCTCTCTCTCTCTCTCTCTCTCTCTCTCTCTCTCTCTCTCTCTCTCTCTCTCTCTCTCTCTCTCTCTCTCTCTCTCTCTCTCTCTCTCTCTCACTCACTCAAACACTCAAACACTCAAACACTCACAGATCTCAAGGAGTCCATGACAATTTGTAGCGATAGATCATAAGAGAGATTTAGATACAATTAAATAAATACCGTTCAGGATCCTCAGATCCTGGCAGATCCAAGTGGCATGCAAGATTTTGTAAGCAAAAATAACAGAAAACAAATCGTCAAGTGATTTTGTCTTATGTAGATATGGCACGCACATGTAACTGTCAATGATCAATGCGCAGACAAAACAGACAACCTTTATGTCTAAAGTGGGATTTGATTGGATGTTAAAAGGACCCTAGTCATGTGTTCATTGATTAATGAAACACTAATGTACAGGGGTGATCAGCTGATTATGATAATTAATTAAAAGGACAGATAGGAAAGTCTTGTCTGACAAAATTAAGACACTATGGATCAGCAAATATTATGTATATGTATATGCAGTGTATATAAAAAAGCAATAAAGGATGATAATGACTCACTCACTCACTCTCACATGTATAGAGATTGATACATAAATAGATATCTATTTATCTATGGATCTATATATATATATATATATATATATATATATATATATATATATATATATATATATATATATATAATTCTTAGCGGGTGTTTTATATAACGTTTCCTCCAGTCAGTCTGTTCTCTTGAGACCCATGTCTCACTCTATCTCTCTTCTTAACTCTCCATTTGTCTCTTCTCCTCCATATCGTCCCTGTCTTTCCAGAGGGGGAGACTGTTGTGGCAGTGCAGAGGGGAAGGACAACATGGTGTTGTGTGGTGAATTATTCACATCCATGCAGCAGCTGAGGTTTTGAAGTATTGGATGTGCCAGCTGAGGCCTAGGTCCATGTGACTGCCCCCCCCACCCCCCCAATAGGAGCTGCAGAAAGTGTCCCCTTACCTTCCAACCCTCAGGGGCCCCTCAACCCCTCACACAACTTTTCCAAATAGAAAATGTACCCCTCTGATTGGGCAGCCTCGCAAACCCCAATGTTTGCTTGGTTGAAGCTTTTCTCTAGGCTTATGTTAGCAAGCATGCACAGTAAAGCACACTGAAAATGCTAGCAATGCTAGCAAATTGTATGATAGCAATGGTTAACCTAGCAATTGAAATGCTTGAAACTTGTTCTGGTGACTTTCTTACTGTATTAGCAGCAATTAAATGTTTCACCTTAACAAAATTTACTCTTTGTAAGTCGCTTTGGATAAAGACCTGCTAAATGCCCTAAATGTCAATTTAAATGCTTGAATCCAGCAATAGCATGCATTTCACCTGGAGCTAGCTACTAAGCCAGCTGCTTCGGAGGGCCCTGCAGATAGCCGGTAATCCTGTGCGTCTGCAGCGTCGGTGATGGCTGCATTGTGGCTGGGCTGCTGGTCCTTGGGCAGTGCGGTGCTTTGTACCTTGTGCAGGTATGGCTCATATGGACTCTTATCTCGCTCTATTACAAGAGTTGTGTTAAAAAGCACACCCACACATGGTGCACGTCGATGTTTGCATAAGGCAAAGTGAGATACCCATGCAAGTTCGATTCCATCAGCTTCCAAAGCTAAAGCCAACAATGAGATTCCCTCCCACCCACACACACACACACACACACACACACACACACACACAGTAGAGATGTAGCCTCTGAAGTGATGGAAGATGGACCTTTTTTGTAGAAACCATATATCCATCCTGCAGGATTAGGATATGGTAGAAAGATGTTGCTTGAGGGAAACATTATTTGTGCTTCCACTCCGGTTTCCAGCTAGGGCAATGCCATATCCTTTTCATCTTCATTATTGGTATGTGGGTGAAATAGCACATTATACATATTTGTGAACACATCTAAGATTGGGTTGGTAAGGCATATCATTTAATGGCAAACACGTATCAAGCAGACTGTAAGACTTTAATCAACTCTGTATTTAATGTTATTGTATTTTATTTCAAATGTAAAGGTCTCGCAAATCATTTTTATTGTACTTTATTCTTGTTAAGCAAGTAAGACGTGTGAACATCGATTCTGTCAGACGTGACAGCATAGTTTGTATCCACCCAGAGACACACCCAATCAAAAAACTGTCTACAAAGTCTACAAAGACTTAAGCAAACACCCCATAGAGGCAGAAGGATTTAAGGTGAGAACTCGCCTTGAAAGGGAGATAGGATGAGAAGACCAAAAAAGGCCAAAAAAACATGAAGACCTGTCCTCCTCTTGAGACTGGGCTGCATGGTTAGAATATATTTTTTGACACTGGCCAATATCACCCAAATAAACTATGCAGTCAAACCCTATACTTGCTAAAAGTGTGAACTTCTTGATGATTATTATTTTGAAAGTTTGTTTATGTATATAATATTTGTTATTTTAGTTGTAGTTCTAAGTATGCTTTGTTTATTTCAAATATGAAAATGTAAATAATTCTGCCATAAACTGTCTGCTTCTTCAGGTTAACTAAATATTTGGCTTTATATGAGAGTATCTTAAATATGTTATTTGTTAGAGTAACATCTCCCAGATACTTATTTGTTAGAAAGAAATACCAGACAATAGCAGTGGATTAACCTGAACAAGTTGATGTGATATGTTTGCAGAAAGGAAACTATTAGAATGGAATCAGAGATGTCATTACACTGGTTGGATTGGAGAGAAGGCACATACATTTAGAGTTGATTAAAGATACCTAAGATAAATATCAAAATGTAGTTACTTTTTTAAAATATTGAATTCAAGGCCCTTCCTATCATGGATAAAATATATATATATATATATTTATATATATTGTACATATCTTATCGAGACAAAGATACGCCAATTCATATTGGCGAGGAGTACAAAGAAATGCTGGATTCATTAAAGCCATAAACCTTCTTCCATATCTGTAGTTCAGACTGCAGTTGATGACTAAATCTTCCATCATATCGACCCCCTTTCTCTCTCTGTCTCTCCAAGTTGATATAGAGAGGAAGGGAGGGAGAGAGAACGCGTATGTTTGCACTTGGTGCTGTAGGCAGTTTTTCCTACGACATTACAAATGAGATCCCACACTTGGGCCAAAAGCTTCCTTTTAATCTTTCGCCCTAAGAAGGATGACAACATTTATAAGAAGACAGAGTTGGACGAAGCAAGAAAAAAAACAAAAAAACATCTCTTATTGACACTATAGAGTTCCAGCCAGCCTTGGGGCCAACATACACACACACGCACGCACGCACGCACCCACACACACGCACGCACACACGCGTGCGCGCACACACACACACACACACACACAACGGAAGAGAGAAGGAGGGAGAGATTTGTTTCTCTGTGGAGTCAAGCCCTATAGCTCTAGGAGATGAACAGTGTCCCTCCACCCGTCCGCCCACTACACCCTCCTTTACCATACCTCTCCTCCGCCACCGTCAATTTCTCTCCCTCGTTTTCTCTATTTGTCTTCCAGGCAGGGGCTGCTTCACATTCCTGTTGGCTCCTTTATAAAACATGAAAGATGCTTCTCCTTCTTCTTCTTTGGCCCTCTCCGATAAAAATGTGAGATAGGTTTGGGAGGGGGGAGGAGTGGCTGGCGGGTCGGGTGGGTGGGTAGTGATGTGTGCAAGACAAGGGGT
The DNA here is from genome assembly GCA_036785325.1 of Urophycis tenuis. NCBI lineage: Eukaryota > Metazoa > Chordata > Actinopteri > Gadiformes > Phycidae > Urophycis > Urophycis tenuis. The sequence goes on from JAXIVH010000031.1 coordinate 1,339,262, forward strand.
GGAGATGATCTCTTCTGAGGGCTGCAGGCCCTCCTTATACCCCCCCGCACCCCCCCCCCCCCGCCAACGGGAAGGTCGCTAACAATTCGGAGTCAGTAAACACCCTGAGAGTCCCTGCACCCAGCGGTGCCCCCTGCACCCAGCGGTGCCCCCTCTGCTCTGTTTATTTATGAGCTGCCCCCACCCCTTTCTGGTCCTCCGCCACCTCCTCGCCCGTGCTGCCACGCCATATCTCTCCCAGTGGGGAGGGAACACAAGGAGGAGGACATCAGTAACTAGAAGTGAAATTATAAATCTCACACCAGTGGATGTTTGCGGCACTCCACACAAACAGACACACACGCACACACCACACACACTCAGCTGCAGTGGCTACATAATAGCCCACTGGCATCTCCTCAGAGGGATATCTGATGCACAACACCCACACGGCTCTTTGATAAGTTGCAGCCAGGAAGATAACTAAGATCAGATATGTGTCTTTGTTTTGATTGAATGCGTGCGATGGGTGGGTTAAAGTGCTGCCGTGGTTATCACCGAGGCCGGGGCTGATGATGGAGTTGTCACCACTGCAACCATGTATCGCCATACCAACCTTTTGTCCGTGTGCATTGCATGAAGGCAGTGTAAAGAGAAGGGCTGTTTCTGTGTGCCGGCCATCCAAGACCCTCTGCTATGGTGACCGCTCGCGTGGAGCTGCCTTCTGGAGTTGGCGACGGGAAAGTTCACAATGTCCCGTTAACATTTAACTATACGTTTACACTATCACTTGAGTAAGAAATGTGTTTATTTTTTTCTTGCAGAGCTGTATCGACTGGAAATATAGTGAATCTATTCCCCATTGACTCTAGTGACTTGAAAAGAAAATAGACTTTGTGAACAATCTACTTACATGCGCAAATTGACTGACCATACATAGATTATGGGATAAACAGCAACACAATATAGGGAAACACTGCACATGGTCGACACAACTCTACTTTGTAGTACATTGAGATGTACTAAGATATATAGTCACATGTTCTGTGTTCCACAAGTGGATCTTTGATATCTTTGAAGTTAGCAAATACAAAAAGGAAAACTGTTTACAGCTTCAACATTTTCCTACTGAAATATTTAATACATAGACTTGTATCAAAAACATTGGAGCACTGTTCTGGATATCTTAGGTGTGTGTGTGTGTGTGTGTGTGTGTGTGTGTGTGTGTGTGTGTGTGTGTGTGTGTGTGTGTGTGTGTGTGTGTGTGTGTGTGTGTGTGTGTGTGTGTGTGTGTGTGTGTGTGTGTGTGTGTGTGTGTGTGTGTGTGTGTGTGTGTGTGTGTGTGTGTGTGTGTGTGCTCTCAATTTCCATCTGTCTCTACTGGGGTCAGTATGCATTTGGTTTGATAAATAACACAAAAAATACAATTGAATGAATACAATGTTCATCAGCACAAGTCCCAGGCAGGTCAGACTTTGAAGAGGCTTCAATCCCTGGCTGATGTTCACCACATGTGTGCTTTGCAAGAGAAAGTGAGTCATTGTTGCGCAGCCCTTTTGCAGCGCGAGCCATCAAGAAAAGAGGACCGAGACGCTTCGCCACTAAATAATTCCCTTTGAGATGATGTGGAGGCACACTCAAATGCGCTCTTAAAAAAAAAAAAAAACAACAACATACTTTTCCATTCTCCTTGAGGCCTAATTAGTGAGTTTTCTTGCATCAGCCAGAGTCCACCTCAACAGTACAGTATAAACAAATATTCCAGTGATTAATTACCTATTTACCTCCAGGTGGTTAAAAACAACAATAATCACCCGATCTGGAGGTGAATTATTTATATAATACCCTTGGCAAGTTGCAGGCCACAAGTTGTGTGAGCTCTGCTGCAGCGACTCATTGTTTCCTCTAGTCAACACATTTCAGTTCAAACATTTGCATTAGAGTAGTCGGCTCAAGTCAAAGAACAGTCCATGATCACTGTGCTTTCAGAGAAAAATAAAGGGAAGAAGAAAAAAAAAATCAGTTTGGCTGGCTCTTAATGGGCTCTAGGCTTGTGTTTTTTGTGTTTGTTTATCAATTTTTTGCCTTGCCATTGTAAGTATGCCTCTAAGTTATCTTTCAATTAAGGACAGTGTTAACAAATCCTCTTCCCAGTGCCCACACGTAAGCCTTCACATATCTGTGTGTGTGCGTGTGTGTGTGTGTGTGTGTGTGTGTGTGTGCGTGCGTGCGTTTAATGTGTGTTGTCCCTCCACAGAAAGTAGTGAACAGCCATCATAACTAGTAAAGATCTAACTCCTGGCTCTGATGAAAGCAGTAATAAAGAACACACAGCTTGGCTCAAGTGATTTCCTTTCTTCTGTCCTCGGTGCACTACATATGGTGCTGCCGCAAACACTCACTTACTTGGAGTCGCAAACACACAAACACACACACAGACACACACCCTCTGTGTGCACTGACACCCACTCACATGCATGTGCACACACACACACAAAGACATAGACTCACACATGTCCCTGCCTGTGACACACATGTGTCAGGTCAACACACACATGCTCACGCAGACAATAAAACATCAATGAGCGAACAGATGGCCGCCCTGTCCACTCCTCGAGACAATATCACAGCACACTGGGAAATGTGCTGAATATCTGATGTGTCCGCGTGTGTGTGTGTGTGTGTGTGTGTGTGTGTGTGTGTGTGTGTGTGTGTGTGTGTGTGTGTTGGGCAAGAGAAGGGTGCTCGAATTGCATCAAGAGCAGATGTTCAAAATGCGGTTGGCATCTCCAACTGTTCATCCACCGTCTCGTAACCTCATCCCTCAACTCGTCCGCCTCTCGCTGACATACCTCTGCTACGATCAATGAAATCACAGAACCATACATATCACTGTCTGTCCACCCCCGGAGCGCTCAGTGAAGACGCTTCTACCCAACATGGCATATGAGTACGGGCAACCAACGAGTGCAATTAAAACTGGTGTAACTACAAACAAAAGGATTAGTCCACCAGCATGAATGCAAAGTGTGACGGGGGCCTTTCTTTCATCTCCTGGTCTGCCATAATGCAATGAGGTGACTGCTCATTGTCTGCACTGAGCCCAGGAGAAGCCCCTCCCGCCCTCCCTGACATTATGTCAATGTGTTCTTTTGTTTGTCGTAACATGTTCTTGAACCCTTATCTTATCTGCTGCTATCTCTGCAGTGATCTCTTTGAACCAGCGACTGGAATCCGCCGCATATAGTTTGCCCCTGAGGGCTGCGGAGAGAAGTTGTTGCTATTTGGTAGCAGTTCCAGTTTTTCTTTTTTTTTCTCGTCCCAGCGGTTGTGTCATCAACGTGTTCCCTCGAGACACGCAGTGCGGACAAATCACGCAACGGCAGAAAAGTGTGCGAGGGATCTCGCTTCAAAGTTGAAAATGATGAAATGATTGAATTATTTTCACCAAGCCGGAATGCTTTGATCCCTGGCTGATGATGTGTGTTTTAAAGTTTCCCTGCTTGGGAAACACTGCATCGACCTAGCACCACGCACCTAGTGAACACGCACAATCTGCAGAGTTTTAGGTGGATATCTTCCGCTTCTTAATCATTTCTTCATGTCTTATCCTCGATTAAATCCCCTTTCACAGTGCACACCCATCTGTGCAATGTAGCCCCTGTATATATATATATATATATATATATATATATATATATATATATATATATATACACGTTTGTTCTATATTCAACTGAAGCACAAAAAACAACAAATCTGTCAGAAGAGGGTCTTCAGATGTTTCTTTTGAGGATGGGGTATATTTCCCCTCTATGCTTTTCAGGCTACTCTTCATAAGCTACCGACCCGCAAGTGTACAGATTTCTATGTTATTTATACATCTCCCCGTCACACTTTGTTCCTCATCTCTTGATGAACTTTCTCCCCTTTTTGCCTCTATCTTCTTCTGCTTTCATTCTGCAACATTTTCCTTTGTGTCTTTGCCACAATGGAAAAGGAGGAATTATCTGTTTATCTCCCCAACGATAATGCATCCCCCTAGGGGCTTGTTATGGTGTGGCACAAGGCAATGACAGATAACGACTGGGCTAATGAATTTCTAAACCAATCTATATGTTTTACACCATTCACAAGGGGCCAAGTAGGCACGGCTAATACGAGGGAGTGTGTGTGTGTGTGTGTGTGTGTGTGTGTGTGTGTGTGTGGAGGGAGATTGGAGGGTAAGAAGGCAAGATGGAATAAAGCCAGTTGGTAGAAAGTTGGTCACATAAAGAAAGCTGAGTAAATTAATGAATAAAATAAAAAATAAATAATTAAAAATATCAAAGAGATATGTGTTTTTATTTCTGCAAGCCATTATAATGAAACTGAAAGACAAAGCGCCAGAAGAAGAGTTAGACCAATGAGAGTTTCATAAAGAGACACTTTTCATGATAAAGCACACACTCAAAAGTTTCAAACAATCTCCTGCAATGAAACTCACAATCACACATTTATGTGTGTCATTCCAGGGCAAGACCTTCATCATCACCGGAGCTAATTAATGTTTCAAAAAATACTGTGTGCAGGAGTTTGCAACTTTCTGATCCAATCATCCCTCCCCTGTGCACCTGTCTCATGAAAAAAAAAAAAAAAAAGATGCTAGGCATTCTTGTGTTCAGAGTATACAGTCACACACAACCCAACCAGAGGTAGAGGACATGGCTCAATGGCTGTTTATATCCCATGGGTGGAGTGGATTGGCGACACAGTGCAACAAGACGAACTGATTGGCAAGATCTGCTCAGAGGACAGAATAATTAGCCAAAGGTCTGTCAGACTGATGCACATCCAAGCTTGCAGGGAGGCAATGGCAGACATACAGATGCAATGGCCGAGAAAACATTGTACAGACATTGCTCATAAAATGTCATATTGAGTTACTCCAATTATGCATGGCATTAGCGTAAGTAAAACGTGATTGTAGATAGATAATGCCCGTATATGGCTATACAAAATATATATCATTGCGCTTTTGATCGCATTAGCTGCACCCTTGAGCTTAATTCCACCATGCTTTTTGTGTTAAAACTCCATTTGGCGGGTTAAGAGAAGCGATAACGTGAAAGCTAAGCCAAAACAGACCAAAAGACAAGACAAACAGACAGACTGACTTTGAGAGAGTTGGCTTGCCCATCTGCTGAGGAAGCAAACCTCTACTCTCATCTCCTCTTGCGGTTATTTATGTCACCACGGCCCGTTAACCCCTGCCACACCTGGACAGGCTCCCAGCTGGACGGGGCCAGAGGAGGTGGCGGTGCGTGCAGATGTTGTTTACTCGATGCATGGAAGCGGCACGTCCACGGGCCAAAGACCTCTGAAACGCCTCGGCTGGTCCAAGCAATCCAGCAGAGGAGCACTGCCGCGCCTAGACAGATCGATACAGATCCAGACCATGTGGTACATAAAACAAAAATCATGCCTATAATCATATCAATGACCAATGGTCAATATCAAATCATTGAGTGACAACAGTCCATTCTTCCCAAAGAGAATTGAATGCAATTCTTAACACAACCAACGTTTGCTACATAGTTTGGTGGCAACCTTGTTGTTCTCATGTCTCATGTCGACTGGGGTTCACTAAACTCCTGTGAGCAGAACACCTGAACTCTCCCTGCTACATGTCCATTTCAAGATGCACTCGTATCTGTGGAGTGATTCCTCGATTCACAAAACATGAGATGTTGAACACAGATCAGTCATGGATATACATTCAGAGGAAAAGCCAAGTCGGGGGACGAACATGACATCCGAGTTTCAATGTCTCACACTTGCGATGCTGCTTTGTCACCTCGCCACTCTGCTGCACTTAAGTAAGCCACGCCATTAGATATCACACTGTCTGGTAATCATGTACAATGTGGCAAAGGGATGGGAGGTTCAGGGAGCTATGAATCGTGTATATTGGATTTTAAACAGACTTATTAAGTGGGCGTGCAACCCACTGACTCCACGCTGGGCCATTATAGAGGAGGGTGGAGAAGGGCATGTGTTACAAATACGATTAAGGTGGCAGGTTTCAGATGGCATGACCACGGGAGGGACTCTCACATCGATTCTGCATGGATTCCATGAATCATAGCATATGACATGGGCAGGGCACAGACCTGCATAATGGCAGGCGAGGGGTGATTAAATAGGGAAGGGAACAGGGTGGATACTCATATATCGCCACCCCCACAAGTCGCAAACTTTGTACTTAGTTGCAGTTATATCATATATGTGTCCACTGAGCGTTTGTGTTTTCTATGATTGCGACACAGATAGGACTTGGTGTATGTGCACTGGAGAGGAAAAGCAATTGATGGGATTCACATTCAGAGTAACTGGTTATTGAGTACTCCTTGGACCTTTAGGTCACTTAGTTATTGATGGATGTGTCCATTACTTAATGAAATAACACAGCAGTTTTTTTGTTTTCTTTCGAGGGTCCCCTGCTGTTCAGACCACTCCGGCCACTCTAAAAAACGTAGGAGCAACTAAACTAAAACTCACTTGCTCTTTAGGCTTTGCGGAATCTGGGGATGGGGCTGGAGGGCCATACCAGGAACTGTTGTCTCATTTCACTTCCACAGTTTGGTGCTTTGGACCAAACTGTTAGAACCAGAACTTGTAGACCACATTCTTGTGATTGTTCCAAACATAAGCTTGCTAAATAGCAAGCTAATGGTCAAAATTAGATTAGAGTTGACACAAATATCTATTGTGACATGGAAAAAATGGAGCATCTGAAGTTTTCTTTATACACAGGTTCATTTGGGATGAGTAGTTGATATTTGACCTGATTATGCAGAAAATATGACACACTCGCTTCACGAATCTGTTGAGCCGTGGTTTAGAGGATAGGTTGATCTAAACCCCATGCCACTTGTCACATTCTCACTCCCCAGCAGAGAGTTTACAATTACTTGCCAAATAATGCAACATAAATTTGAAGGTTTTGTTTTGTTTTTCCTAGTTTATGATTTGAATACCTTTATTTGTTAATTATCTACTTAAAAATTAATGAAGCGCCTGCTCTTCAGATATCTACACTAACTAGATATAGAACATCTCAAAAAAACTTTGGATTCAACACCCCAGTGTTGAAAGGAGTGGAGTGAACCCAAATCCGTTTCCTTTATTAGTTTTGCCACAAAGTGGCAATTTGTGTTATGTCTCAACCTTGTAATCAATGTCATTTTGTCACTGTTGCTAAGATAAGTCATTTAGAGAAAACAGGAGTAATATCCTATGTTTTTTGCCAGCCTCTGCCAGCCAGCTTGTGGATGCTCCACTCTGCTCTCAACATCGGCAACATTCTTTTTTGACATCAACAGGCCTTTTAGTGTACACTTAATCGTCACCGAGGCAAGGTGTGTGTGGCTATGTGTTGCTCTGTCTAGTGGTCTTACAAAATGACCATATTACAAATGCCGTTGCCGTGGGTCGTAGCTGTAGAAATAACTTGCCCCCCACCTCAGCCCAAAACACATTTTAAAATCTCATAGTATAGAGTTTTTTGAGATGATGCATATGCACACACAAACCTTAATTGAACTAGGATGAAATACAAAGAAAAATGGGAAAAACTGACACTTAAGGGCAACCCTTTAACTACATGCTGAGGATTACCGCTAGGTGAAGATTATAAGATTATGTATTCCACTACATGTAGTTTGCATTCTGAATTGGTCTTCATTTGCATTAATTCAACCTTGTTAGTTTTGGTTGGCAAGTGTGTTACTTTGACACCGGTGACACATCTAAAACCTGCTCAGCATACAGAAGGAATTTAAGCTTTCAGTACACATTATTGACAATTCTCCTCTCATAAAAACATACACATCACTGCTCTCATGTCCATGGACCACCACAACCAGGTGAGAGCTGTGATACACAAGCAATGACATCTCTTAGAAGGACCCCTACTGTATCAGAAACAGCACATACTTTCTCTCCTGAACTTCCTAAAACATCTCATGACTTTCTTTTTTTGGGAAAACCTCAACTGACTTAATTATATTGTTACAAATATTCAGCTACATGTAAATTAGTAAATCATATGCACCTGGCAGCCAAAACAAAACTTTTATTTGATTCCTGAAGCTTTTTTGTAGTTTTTCTTGGTCATGCAGCAAGTTCTTTCTCAGCTTCACCTGTAATAGCATCTGCCAAATAACTAAATGTGATGACCCACATTAACAGATGGTGCTGCCACTGCATTTTGTGTATTTGAATGCCCATCAAATGGGCATTCAAATTATCTTTGTCCACTTGGTGTTTCAGTGATGACGTCTCTACTGGGCTGGAAGGAGAGCATACCATAATAGCTTTAATCATATTTCAAAATGGAATGTTTCCCACTCTAGTTTACCTAAACCAAAGAGCATCTTCCCTCAGTTGAAGGTATCTCCTTTTCCCCAATGAGGTGTTTTGAGTTGTGATCCTCTAGGGCTTCAAATGTTTAACTTGTTGCTTCATTAATCAACCTTTTTAAGGACTTTTAAGTGTTTTTTTGCATGCAAGATCATAACTAAATTATGGACATTAGGGGAGGTTGGATTCTTGTCATTGTGTTGAGTATAGCGTTCCACGACACGTTCTTTTACACTGTTTACAAAGTGATTTTACAAGTGCTCAAAAAAATGTCATGCTTCAGAATTTAATTGCGGGCCAAATCTTGTTATATTCACGGTTCTACTGTTTCTGCTACATATAATGTTCATTCACCGCTTTGCAGAATTACAAACATAAAACACTGACGGAACCGTAATCAGAGGTCTATTGAATGTTGGTAAAACAATACTGCCTGAGGTTAACCAAAGCTGAGGGGTAAGAGAAGGGAATTTAGGATAACTCATGAATTTACAAATGAGGATTAGGTGTTTTGTTATGTGTAAGATAATGTGTTAAAAACACAAGTTTAATGTTGAAGATAAAAGCTACGTGCTTTACATTTAGTCTGTACAACATAATTCTAATGTGTTCCACGAGTATGTATTTCCTGTGTTTTCCTGTGTTTCTAGGACATGTTTACTTTAAGACCACATGATTCTAATTGGCCTATCGTGCGACCCATAGGAAAAACACTTACTCGCGTCTAGCAGGTTCAGCGTTTCGTTCAAGTAAATCCAGTGCACTCCATTTACATCTGTCGACATCTTATCTTAACGTAGCATCGTTGGTATGTATTCTTTGTATTCTGATTTCATTTGAAAGTATCCATCACTATTTTGACAATAGTATAACGTTTTGTAAAGTCTTATCCCTGGGTCATTTGATTTTTCAAGTCAAGTCAAGTAAACCTTATTGTCAGTTTTCATGAATGTACAGGACATACACAACAACAGAAATGCCGTTTCCCTCGATCCCTAGTGCAAGACACGCATGCAAAATATAAATATAAATATATAAAAATATGAATACAAAAAATCAAAAGGCGGTCGCGAATATATACAAATGATATGAACAGTGTAAACAGTATGAGGTGCGGTATGTACCGTAATAAACAGTAATAAATAAACAGTATTGCCAGTATTTACATTGTATAAACAGTTGTATAATCAGTGTATAAAAAAGTATGAACAGTATGAACAGCTATATAACAGTTATAAACAGTATGGACAGTTCTTATAAGTGTCTGTGCATGGTGGGGGTGGTAGTGGGGGGGGCTGTACATGGTGGTGAGCAGCTGTGTGGTGGTGGATGTGTGGGGGTTAAAGTCCAGGCTCTTTCTGCGGGCAGAGGGCAGAGAAAGGGGTCAGTGCTGGGTGGGAGTTCAGCATCCTGATCCTGATGGATGAAGCTGTCCTTCAGTCTGCTGGTCCTTGCCTTGAGACTCCTCATCCTCCTCCCAAAGGGAGGAGGATGTCTTGCTTATTCTTAGTCTTGCTTATTCATTTGAGATGACTACAAATCAAAATACAACATGTGATTGGAAATTAGCTTTATTCATGCGATATATTCTTCATTCTGTTTTTTTTTGTATGTTTCGGTTTCACCTTTTCCCATGTGCTTCAATCAACCTGTGGAAGTGAGAAATTAATCTTCAGAGTCTCGGTGTTTGGGAAATAATTTAGCTGGCTGTCAGGGTATAAGTTAGACATACCGAGGACGGCATAATAGGTGTGAGTGATCAATAGGCTGTGGATCTGGTTCTCTGCAACTATCAATGTAAGACAATATATGCATGTGGGTAGATACATTAAAATTACAGTATAGTTATGTTCCTTATATTTGCAGTATATATCTGATCTGATTATATCTGATTTGATATATTAAATACAGTTGGGATTACGCTAGGGCCTGACCAATCTGTTATCTTAAAATGATCAGGAAAGTCCACAGATACTTTAGAAACATGTGTAACTTCCTAAAAAGACATGCAAGTAAACATGAGGGACTCCATTCATCCCACTTTACTGCTCGCCAATCAATAACAGGATGATGGTAAGCCAGTCCAGGGAATTCTAAAACCAGTGCGAATTCTCACCAGCATGATCTGTGATAAAAATAAAGTTTGTCCCAATTACCCTCCAAAACCAAAAGTGGGGTAGCACCCTGAGTGACCTTGCTGGAGCCCATGGGTAGATCATCCAGAACAGTAACTCTCGAGGGCTTCTCCGCTGGACTAATGGGAATTGCCCACTCACAGGCTTGTGGAATGTCCAGAGAGTTGCACCAGAGTCAAAAACAAGCAAGATGTGGTTTGGGACCCCCCTGCAGCACGGACATCTGACAGTGACCTCTCACTTCTGTGTGCTTCAACATTCTGCGTGCACCCTACACCCTACCTGAGTGTAGGGTGTCCCAATACCACAATAGGTGTAGTGGTAGCGCCGTTATGCAAAATACATCTGGTTTTGTTCTTCTCGTGTTGGCTTTGTGTTAGCAGCGTGGCTTGTCACCAGGCTGTCGTCATGGGTGGACCGTTTCAAAGGTAAAGGGTAAAGGGGCATTTAGCAGACACTTTTGTCCAAAGGGACTTACAATCAGTACATCTGTGGGGTTTGACATGTGGACAGTTGGAGGAGGAGGGGGATCAAGGGGATCGAACCGCCGACCCTGCGGTTAGTGGACGACCCGCTCTTTCCACTTCTACTATTTTTTTTTTACCCTTCCATTTCAATTCCTGCTACATTCTACATTCACATCTAAAACCCACACCAGTCTCAATAGGATGGTAGGGTTTAAGTTTATGCTATTTATTGATGGGTTTATTCTTTTACTTAGTTGCTTCCTCATGGCGAGGGACACATGTGATATGAACAGAAAAGTACGGAGGGAGAGCATGGCATAGAGGGAAAGAAAGGATGGAAGGAAGAACAGATTGGAGGAAAGAAGCGAGTGAAGTAGCAAAGCAAAAAAAGCAAGTGGTTGAGGTTAGATGAAACAGAAGGGAAAGGATGAGAGACAGGATAGAGAGGGGAGGGGAGGTAGCCAGAGAGATTAGTTATTTCACTCTAATGGCGATGGAGAGGGACTTCATTAGCTGGGCCTTGACTGATGTGCTCATCAGACGCAGCAGTTGATGCATGATAAAAAGGAGTGAGAGAGGGAGAACGAGGCATCGGGGAGCAGCGGAGAGAGAGGCAGGAGAAACACGGGGGAGGGAACGAGTGTGAGGCGGAAGAAAGGGAAGATGAGAGAGAAGGAGAGATTAGAAAGAGTAGGTAGATGGTGAAATGTTGAGGGGGCGGAGAGGGAAACTAGAAAGTAGGGTGAAAGAAGAAATGGGAAAGGAACAGATAGAATGACAGTAGTTCAGAGAATAGGGGGAAAGAGAAGTGGACTTAAATAGAATAGACAGTGAAGGAGGGAATGGAAGGGCTAGACAGAGATAAAGGATAAAAGCTAGTCATATTGCATAAAGTGAAATCGTCACCATCGTGAAATCGTCGTCATCAAACCAATTGGATCCAAGGCTGTTTATAGGGCACCCTGCCCATTCTCGAAGCCGTTTCATTTTAGATGACTAGGTTTCGTGGCTTATAATGGATAATACGTGTAAACAAAGATGTCTGCAAAACATGTCATATTTACATTAACTCCAAACATCCTGTCCTGCTGTTATCGCTAGCATCGCATATGTTGCGGCAAACGCATGCGAGCAGCCCGTAACTTTGAAAAGTTTACTTTTGCCATTGTGCTCGGCCAACACCGCAGAGATAAGGTCCTGGTGGCGTTATCGCTAGTCTCAAACCCCTGCTTCAAATTAAGCTAGTGGCCGTAAACAATATGCAAATCTGATCTGACCCGGTGCCAGCCAGCCACTCCGGCATCTCTGAGCAGCATATTCATGAAGCTTCCCCTTTAAGAGGCGTCGTGCATTACGATTATGAGTTCAAATAGCTCTGTGCCACTCAGCCGGCACAATTTACTGCCATTGAAGGCCAGGGTCCCTCCTTTGATTCATGTTTATATGGCCTTTAAGATATTGAAACTGTTTGCAGAGTGAGAGAGAAAGAATGCCAGAGTGTGTGAGAGAGTTTCTTAAGTGAGTGGGAATTTATGTATCTTGTTCAAGTTTTCTTCTTCTGTCAAAATGTTTCGATGGATCGGCACAAAGGAACTCTTGAGGTGCTTGTCTGGGAAATTGTGATTAGAGGCTGTTGTTCATGATTGTGCTTCTCCGCATCAACAACATGAACCGGCTAATGCATTTCCACTTCCTAGTGATCTTTTTCTGTCTGACAACTGTCTATCATGTAGACGGAATAGATCTATTTACGACAAGAAAATAGATCGGTTAAGCAGAAATTTGAGCGCAACCACACACACACGCACATGATGGCAGTCAAGTGGGTTTTGAACATTCATTTTGACATTTCTGAGCAGGCATGTACCATATCCGACCCAAGACAAGTACTCTACAACCATCAATGAGTAGCAGTGTGTGTGTGGAGGGGATGGATGGTGGGGGTGAAGGTGTTTGTAAATGTTATTAATTGGCAACTGTTACCACTTGCCGTTATTTGTAACAGTAGCCAACAGAACATGTCGACATTGTGGACAATGTCAACGGCGTTGTGTGCAGAGAAAGGTAAGTGATCAGATTTAGGTCAAGTGCTCTTGTCCTTACAATTCAAAAGCCACACATACAGACACATACACACATGAAAGGACAAGCAATAGAGAGACAGGGTTAGTCTGGCCCTCCTCTCTGAAGAGTCAAGAGGTTTTAGAAAGGGCTCAGTATTCAGAGAACACTTCCAATATTCACACCACAAGGACGAGAGCAGACCCAAGTAAGGCCATGATGAACGTAGCAATCATGGTTTATATTCATATTTACTGCAATGATTTAGCAGTGTCAAATAGCCTTGCATAAATGTCCAAAATTGGAAAAGCAGCAACGTTTTTTTTCTTCCTGCAATACAACAATAAAGAGATAAACCCCTGTATGATTAAATCAAGAAACAAATGATAGTACTACATATACTGTATACATGTTATAAGTTACACTTTAGAGCCATTACTTGGGTGTAATTTGTTAGAAATGCCATAGCCATCTGTCAGCGATTAGCGAGTGAAATGCCCTGTGAGAATATTGTTTCAAGTTGATTGCACCTGCCTCTGTACGAGACATCCAGATTTTAGACTTCTCCCCCTGAATGGTTTGGGGATCCATCTTGCCTGTCAATCACAGCTGCATGAAAGCAACTCTTCTCAAAGTCGGGAGAGGGAGGGGCGTTTTATTGGTTAATTGCTTTCTTTTTTATCTTTACAACTCTCAAATCTTACCTAAGGCCGCTTTAAATAGACACTGGTGTGTCATACAACAGTTGGTGTCTGTTGTAGCACTATATTTATGTACATGTTTATGTAAATATCTCATCTTTTTACAAAACCAAATTATCCTGGCAGCCCTCGCTTTCAATAAATCTGCGTGTGTGTAAAAATGGAATTAAAAACAACTTGCTGTCGTGATGGCAATCACTTTTCAAGTGCATTCACGGCGTTTTCTGGTGGAGTAGCTTGTTGGGCAGTGGAGGAGGTCTGTTTTAAAGGGCAATGTTATGGTTAGTTGTTCAGTTAGGTGCCCTGTTGAATTGACATCAGGGGTTGCTGTGTCAGAGCCAACCCACGGCATGACATATGTGTGCTCGTGGTGCTGATGGCTCACTTTAAGGGACAAGCCTTCGGTATTTGCGTGGGGCGGGTTACCATATACCATTCATGTGTGCGATGAAAGTGGCTGTGATCAATTGGCTGTAGATAACCATTGGTACACATGAATGAACTTACAATGGCACTGTATAAAACACATGATAGAGTAAGCAATCTGCAAATCCATGTTAACACTAGATCTTATTTTTATTTGTGTTGTTAAGCACCAAGGTTGATCTTGATTTCCCCCCCCTCCTCCCTCACTCCACCTTCACTCACTGACTCCGCTTTCACTCCCTCACCCCACTTTTACTCAATCACTTTCACTTTATTTCACTTTCACTCACTCATTCCCTTTCTCTAACTGACTGTTGCAGTCTCTTTCACCATAACCAGTAACCCTGTTTACAGTAGTCTACTGTGTATGGACAACGTGAGCCGGCGTGGACCACAGATGACGTGAGCCCAGCCCTCACACGGGGTTCATTTGGCCATTGGTCATGCACTTCTGAAACGGTGCAGCTCTGGGAGCAGAACGCCAGGCGCTCTCCACGGCAGCATGGCGGTGAAACGGCGACCCTTGGCTCCACGCCCCTCACAGACGGGGCATCGCGGCGACCATAAATTCTGCTTCAATCTCTCTCGTGCTCTTTTCCCATCACTCACTCACTACTTACCCTCGTCCTTTGTTCCAGCTCTCTGAGTTGGCATCTGTCTCCCTTCTCATTTGTAGCTATAGGCATCTCACTCCCAACCCTCCCCCATCCCACCCTACACTCTCTCCTTAATGCTTCATGCCTCAATTTTCCAGAGTGCGGCGGCTGTAAACTATGGTGATCAATGAGAATAAACTGTAAATCTAAATGAAAATGCAGCCATTCCCTTTATGTCTGCACACGGATGGATTGTGTTGTTTTAAGTCTTACTTGGGGTCCCTAAAAGCACAGACGGATAAATCATAAAATCTTGTAACAACTTACAAGTTGACATCGCCTGTATCTACCCCCCCCCCCCCCCCCACACACACACTCACACACTCAGACGCACACACACACACACACACACACACACACACACACACACACACACACAAACACACACACACACACACACACACACACTCACACACCCAGACGCACACACACACACACACACACACACACACACACACACACACACACACACACACACACACCCAGACGCACACACACACACACACACACACACTATTACATTACAAAATACAATTCTGACATTTTCCGGGGTGCCCTAATGTGTCCATACTCAATATTTCTACACTAATTCCTCCCATCTTTCTGATGGAAATGCTTCTCATTGAATTGCACTGGGGCTAAAGGTTTGAATTGCACATCTGGTAAGATGAGCCAGCACATGCAAAACAGCCGTTCCTAACAATGACTATGCATCCTTTATTCTCTTCAAGACCTCTTTCATATGCACACTGATCTCACAAAGAGATCATATAAAACTAAGGCCTTTATTGTTGACTGAATATCCGGTAGGGCTGAAGATTTAGATTCACCATATTTTCCAGCAGAGATGCATTGCAGGTGCATTAAAGGGACAATGTGTAACATTTTTATTAGTTCAATATCAAAATCTTTGTTGCCCTTTCACAAGTTTGTCCTTTTTCACGAGTATGTACCACCACTATTAATTCCAAGTATGCCTATAGGCTTGACATTTTACATTTGCATATACATGTGCGTCGCCCGGCGCTCCATATGCATGCGCCATCTTGAAATACGTTAGCAGGTAAGGGACATACCGGATATAGCCTACTACTCCGCCTTTCGCGTTTTCGCGTTTTCTCAGGTGCTGCTCATTGTTATCCTCATTTCCCGGCCCCGACAAGTTTTAAGAAAGACAAATGGAAGACCACACGTATTCAACATCCAAATCTCCAGATCTTCTTCTTCGGAAAGAAAAATAAAAAGATTATTGAAAAATGTAAGAGACCGGCGTCTTCATTAAAAAAAAAGTGAATATTGGAGCTGCCTTCCAAAGATGGAAAGACCTGATGAAGGACAAAGGGATCGAAAGAGACGCCGAATTGGCTTGCTTCCTTCTGGACAGTAGCGCAAGTGGTAAGTTATTGCATGAAGCAGTTTTGATTAGGGATGTCCGATATTGACTTTTTGCCGATATCCGATAGCCGATATTGTCCAAATTCTTAATTTCCGATAC
The DNA here is from genome assembly GCA_036785325.1 of Urophycis tenuis. Lineage (NCBI taxonomy): Eukaryota > Metazoa > Chordata > Actinopteri > Gadiformes > Phycidae > Urophycis > Urophycis tenuis. The sequence continues at coordinate 1,355,585 of JAXIVH010000031.1, forward strand.
CGATATCAACCGATATGGTATACCGATATATACAGGCGTTTTTATTTTCGCCCAGACTAATTTTAGTTTCCATATCTCCTGTTGTGGAATTAACACATCATCTACTTTTATTGTGATGCCTCACTAGATTGCATTTCACAAATTAACACTGTCTATAAAAAATAAGGACACTATTTCAACTTATGGAAAAGTGCCGTATTTATGCACAAGCACATTATCGGTGGTAAAACCGATAACGATATGAACCGATATTACAAAAATAGGCTAATATCGGCCGATATTATCGGACATCCCTAGTTTTGATCATGTCCTAATACATATGAAGATAATCAACAAAGTTGTGTTGTGTTCTGTTATGATTTATAGAGATGAACATTTGAGTGCAATTGAAGAAGCACCATAAATGGAAAGCCTTGAGCAAAGGTAACCCATAAACAGCCAAACTATCTTGACATGTGTGGTCTCATTCATGTTTCCAAAACATACTTTTACATTTTACTGATATTCATTATTTGTATTTTTCAAAGCTTGCATGACATGAGTATTGCTGAAGTGGACTTGGATGAGGATGTCCTCAATGACCCCATGAACAGTGTGTAAGTTACACTAGGCCTAACTCCTGGTTTCTACTACTGCTTGTGTGCTGTTAGCCTAGTTTTACAATTGTTTATTTTCCACGAAATCACTGACAGAATTGATTGGGCAGACGAGGAGTCTACAAGTGATGGTGGAGAGAGGGATGACAGCTCAGATGATGAGTATCTTCCTCCAATATCTTTACAGTGAGCTTTCGACTGCGATTAGTTTCCTTTGTCTTTGTGTCATCCTTTCACACCGTTTTCCCTCAATCTCCATGTTCTTCCTCCCTAGAATGGGTGGTGCACTCAAAGCAGCTCCCTCCTTTGACCTGATGACCCCTTGCCCAGTCTTCAGATGCCAATTTTGCCAGGCCCTGAGAAGGTCCACTGTGAAGAAGACATCATTGGTGTCCGGGCAGCAGTGGTTTATGAGAACTGTTTGAGGCAGCTTGTCAAGTTTGTAGCTCTGCCTGTGGACAGATGTACCGGCGTTCTCCAGACAGGTCAAGTGTGTGGCAGTGCTGCTCCCTTTCCCACAAACATCTCCTTCAAGGGCACAGCAGTGACTGTGGAATGGGTAAGTCTTGACCAGGAATATCATATCAGAACTCAGACAGAGCTGCTTGAGGCATTCACATTTATTTCTCTCCTCAGACTTTTAGATCTGCCCCAATGGACACTGCCTATGGAGGTGGAACTCTCAACCAATCTTGAAATTTGGTATGCAGGCAGCGGACTTTCTCCTATCAACCAACATCTTACTATCCGGCAATAACTATTACAAAGTTGCGCTCCTGTTCAAATTTATGAACCTGGGCATGGTGAATCCCAACACACCAACAGCAACAGGATCCTGTCAGTGATGTTGTCTACAAGCATCTGCTTTGTATATCTAAAATCAATAGATCACTGTCATTTTGTAGGTGATGGCCGAAATGACTCACCAGGACACTGTGCACAGTTCTGTAGCTACACCACCATGGAGCTTGAAAGCAAGGCGATAATCCATGTAGCCTCCATAGTTGCGCTCCTGTTCAAATTTATGAACCTGGGCATGGTGAATCCCAACACCTACTTCACCATCCAGGACACATACTGTGTTGATGCAGTAAAAGACTTCTGGGAAGAGAGGAGGTCTGAGGCCATCAGTCAACTCCAGGGGAAAGATGTGGTTCTCCTAGGTATGTTATTTTGGACATCAGTGTTTGTATGTGTTCATGGCAGGATCCTATATCAGTGATGTTGTCTACAAGCATCTGCTTTGTACATCTAAAATCAATAGATCACTGTCATTTTGTAGGTGATGGCCGAAATGACTCACCAGGACACTGTGCACAGTTCTGTAGCTACACCACCATGGAGCTTGAAAGCAAGGTGATAATCCACGTAGCCACAATAGACAAACGTCAGACACAGTGGAACTCTAACGTCAAGGAGAATGAGGCTTTTATTCAAACTGTGGACAAGCTCTCAAAAGAAGTAAAAGTAGCTGAGATCTGCACGGATGCTCATGTTCAGATTGCAGCCCTTTTGAGTAAGTGGTCATCCGATGGCATGAATGAAAAAATTTTAGAAATGTAGATATTTTCTAAAATAACATGATGCCGTGACTGACTCCACAGACCCAGACAAAGGCAGGTATAAGGACCTTGCAATACACCACAGCCTCGACATGTGGCATGGTGCCAAAAACCTGGCAAAAAAAAATTCTGCTGTAAGTTTTATGTATGGTCATTCTAATCCGTACTCATCCCATTTCAGTGTCAATGCATTTACACATACCTCCAACAAGTAAGTTAATCTTTTAATGGCAACAAAGTTCTCATTGCTTTGGCCAGCAAAGCAATGCATTGGATAACATTTGTTCATGGATATGTATTTGTTGTGGTTTTTGTTTCTCCTCCAGGCAGCAAAGATAAAAGGACAATCTGCTCTCCTCAACTGGTTGAAGGACATAGTCAACCATTTCTGGTGGTGTTGCAAGACGGCCAACACAATTGAGCAGTTCCTTGTGAGGAGAATTAATTTTATTCAAATTGTAGCCATAAAAGTCCATGAAGTATGTGGTTATACAATCCTCCTGTTTTGTAATTTTTGTTTTATTTTGCTCAGGCACATTGGGTTGGAATGCTCCACCATGTTTGCAACATCCACACCTGGGAATTGGGAAGCTGCCAACATGATCATCTTGGAGACCAGCAGGTCAAGCAGTGGATCGAGAGGGATTCCAAGAGTCACAAGGCACTTGTGCAGATCATCTTAAATAAACGCTGCATAAATATCTGCGCTTCAGGTAATGTGTGAGGACATACATTTTTAAGTTTTACAGAGCTCTACACCATGTAGGTCTTTGTAGGTCTTTTAGACTTCTCTCACTACAGGTTTTCATTTATACAGATCAACAGCACACCTAGAATCCTTCCAAAATCACATTCTTATGTATGCCAGCAAGCGTCAAGCCTTCTCTTGCCGAGTGTATGAGGCAAGAGTTCTCCTTGCAGCACTGGACTATAATTTCCACCACAACTGACCAGCAATGAGGAATGCCGAGGGCAAACCAATGTAGGTTTTCAACAATTTGTTTTTTCTCATTGTAAAGCACACCTACATACATGCACTCGTTCAGAAATGTTGTTTACAAATAACTACACATGCACGTCAGTTCAGAAGTTTGTCCCAATGTCATGAGCAAATGTCCTGTAGTTATGTTTGTTTGTGTTTTTTAGTTTCAAACGGAAATACAACAAAAATGCAAGAAGGTACAGTGTGTACGCACTGAAATCTGAAAAGAGCTATGAATACATTCCGGACCTGCAAGCAAAAGTCGTCAAGGCAAGACTGGCGATTGGAGTCGTGATGCCCCGAACCAGGACAATGACAGAAGATGACCCCAGAAGGCTAGGTCTTGTGCCACCTATCCATCCACCACCGATTTCGCAACTATTACAGATGCAAGTCAGCCGAGGTCTTGGTATGTGTCGTGTGCATCCTTTCATTTAGAGCCCAGTCACTTGTGTGCACTTGTCTAATTGCACTGCACTTCTTTCACAGAATCAGCTCTCGATGCAGCTACAGACAAACAATGATGACCATGGCCATCATGACACAGGTGAACCCAATCCCTGCTGAATGTGGGATGTGCAAATCCTTTTCACTCAACATGGCACTACAGCGATGTATAGTATTGAATAAATGTAAATATTATGTAAATAGTAATAAATCTGCATTACAGTTTTCCACTGTGATTGTTTCTCATTTTACTTCAAATTTTACATTTCTGCTCACTGTTACAGGTTAGGCCTACTAATTGTACCCTTCTTTATCCTATGTCATTATTATGCAAGACAAACAACACTGACCGTGTTAGTCAACAACAAATATTTTATTACAAAAAATGTCACAAAACTAGAACACTCAATAAAATACAAATTAAATATTCCAAAAACCATGGAAACTGTACAAAATTAGGTTCCTGGGACATACCCAGTTTATTGTCCCTGAGGGTCAGGACATTTGTCCCTTATTTTGGATACACAGCAGCTTGGTATCACTCTTCGGTTTCCTTGGCCCAGTGACCCGTGTTGCCAGAAAATGAAGTGCTGGTATGCAGCATACTTGTACTCCCTGTTGTCGTCACCTGGTTCCCTAATCTGGCCTAATACTGTGATGTCTGCTCTGTACTGCCGGTGGATCCTCAGGACGCCTTCATCCAAACAGTACTGTCTAAAATGTTGCAGAAGGTTTACACAGTGGACAGGGTCTTGGCCACAGCATTTGCGCTCTGCATCTGTTGGCATATCTGTACAATTCCCACAGGTGCACCATGGTAGTCCTGGGACCTCTACAGGTGTGGGGTGACCATGACGTCGTTGGTGTTCGAACAAGGCCCTGGCTGCCATGCCAAAAGTTGAGAGGCAAGATGGCGGTGGTCCTCCAGGCTCATGCCCTGCAGAAGGTGCTGGAAAGAAACTAAATATGATGTGATCAGTTGTAAGGCTACATAGGTTGAATGTTAGTGGGGTGGATTTAAAAAAAAAAATGCTGTGTAAATGATCAAGGTTTTACCAATTGAAGGTAAGAGAAGCTGATTAATTGTATGGCTATATAATTATAAAAACAAATAATATCCGAGGAATAGGAGAATAAGGCTCTTGTTATGACAAGGGTATTGACAAGATGTATATGGCTGAAAATACTATGGTGCACGTTATTCTACTATTAAGCCGTGCCCTACGCAAACCTCTGTTTCTTCTCTTCTCTGATTTCGGAGCTCCTCCACTCTCTCCTCGTCCTCTCTAGAAAACGTCAATCTTTGGGACCTTGTAGTGGTTCCAACACTCAATGAAGTAGACGTTGTACGTCTTTGTCGTGGGATGGCTCCGGCTCTCTCCGCGGCAGCTCGGCTGGTTTGGGGGCCCTCTGTTCGTTCCTCTTGCCTTGCTTGCCCTGCTCCTACTGCATGCGATTCACCTCTGCCTCTCTATCCTCTCCCTCTCCCTCTCCCCCTCCCTCTCCCCCTCCCCCTCCCTCGTCCCGTCTCTACTGTCGTCGAATCATCCGATGATGATCGCTGACTCTATGCAGAGAGGGAAAAAAATGTAGCGCATTGAATAATAAAGTAGCATTGAGGTAACTAGTGACATTAGCTTGTAGTCATTACACATTTGCTAGTTGGTGTTAGCCATGAAAATTAAAATTTGTTACATTTCACGATTAAATGTAACAAACATAACATAGCTAACATCAACAAATCACATTTCCACCTGGAGGTCAACTCAACAAATATTTAGATGACATTTCTCAATTAATAAAAATTAAACGAGCGAACCTGATCGCCGGAGGGACAGCTAGATGAAGTTATGGATGACATATTGGCTGAAGTCTAGGCTTTTTGAAGCGTGAAGGCTACCGTAGCTGTAATACGTACTTTGAACTGCGTGGCGCGAGAGAGTTGATTGCAATATATAATCTCAATGCTAGATGGGAGAAATTCTTACACATTGGACCTTTAAATCTATATTGGATGTGGCCTTGCAAGCAACCATTTTGGGTGCAGCATTTTTATGTGTACACTGTGAACCCCTACAGTTCTAATAACTTATACATATAATACATGTAGTACTGAAAACTAGGGATGCACAGATACCACTTTTTTACAAACCGATACGATACTGATACTTTTAGTTGTGTACTTGCCGATACCGAGTACTGATACCGATACTTTCTAGATTTGGTCTCTATGAAAGAAGTGCAATTCATTTGAAGGCAGATTTTATTTTCTCCTCTGAAGATTATGTCAAGCCTTCAGTAAGGCTATACCAAATGGCCGGTTTGATGTAAGCTACTGGCATAGTGGTATCGGTGCGTGGTATCGGCAATTAAAAAACGAATATGAGTACGAGTATTTTAATAAAGTATCGGCCAGATACCCCATACTGGTATTGGCATCGGTGCATCCCTACTAAAAACCTGATATGTAGCTAACCAAACTATAAACTTTGGTGTTCTGTCAATGAGTAATGAGGATTAGTTTTATTGGAATATAATTGTTTGAGTAAACATTGCACGCTACATAATAATGAATGAGTATCCAGTTGTACGTAGCGTCTGATGCCATCAGTGACGCCAACACCTCATCTTACTTACATACTTTTTTTCAGTAACGAGTAGTCTAAAGCGTTACTATTTCCAAACCAGTAATCAGATTACATTTACTTATCCAAGTCACTGTGCGCTACTATTTTTGTCATTTTTCTTAGTAAAAATATATATTTGCTTTCTTCTTGACGTACACGACAAATCACGTTTCCACCTGGAGGTCAACTCACGTGTAGTAGGCTGTAGCGCTACACAAACGTATTCTACAATGAAGGGAGGAGAGAGATGCACGTTTTCCAGCTGGAAATACAGGCACTATTTTGAGTTTGTGTCCGCTAAAGATGGTAATATTAAGGTTAGTTGTACGGTCTGTGTTGGCGACAAAGTGCTATCTACTAGGGTTGGGCGAATGAAGCCCCATGAGGCTTTGGAAGGTTCTTCCTGATTGGATCGTAAATGTTTCGGAGCGTCAAAGCATCGAAGACAAAACAGTGACATCTGGTGGTTAGCAGACATAACGGCGGCTCTTACCGATTCAACAATCACGGACGAAGCCAAATGCCGACAAATTGTCCTTCCCTGACACGTTGGTAAAGCAGAGAGGGGAGACAAAGTGTTCTGTTCCCTTATGAATAAAAACTATTAGGCCTACCTGTATGTTTTGTCTAAACCTTGTTAGTCAGTGCTGCAAAATTAGCGTCTGGCTATCCTTGAATAAACATTATATTGTTGATGTCTCTAATGATTCGAATTGAAGAGTTATACGCGTAGAAGATATACTATAGTTCGCAGCACGAGTTCAGTAAGCCCTTGGGAGAGTGGATTCGCGGTCGCGCAGCTTGCAAGCGACCGGGGTTCGATACCCCTCATAGATCTAAAAATCGTGAAACGGACGGTTATATATAATGAGATTGCAAAACGCTCGACCGCGATTGTATTGAAGACTTCAATCGATGTTTTGCAAAAACTAATAGCAAATAAAGTAATTGCAGCAGATGACCACAGCTAAGGTGTCTCAGATAAGAGAAAACATGTAAAGGGCATTGTGTACAGTGGGGATTGTGAAAACATATAAGGGGCATTGTGTACAGTGGGGATTGTGGAAACATAAGGGGCATTGTGTACAGTGGGGATTGTGAAGTGCTTGTGCTGTCTCAATATGAGGGTGCTTGTGCAACAAAACATATGTGTTGGGGAAGGTGCTCATTGTGGAACAGAGCTTCTGTCCAGGTTTTTATTTAAAAACAAGATCTGCTCCACTATATTTGGTTTCAGGTGGTTTCTCCTTGCGCTGACAATTTCGCCAGCTTTGGAGAAAATCCTCTCACAGGGCACAGAGGATGCCGGTGTGCAGAGATACTGCATTGTTTATCAGACCAGTAACGCTTTACGGGACCGGTGCCTCTGTGTCAAATGTCCCATTTAACCTTTTCAGTGACGTCCGAAGCTTCGGACGTCATCAGTCACGTGACCTTACAACTTTGATACGCGCTCCGATACATTGTGCCGAAGCAGATTGCTTTGCGGAAGTGATACGGGCTTCGGTGCCTCGGTGTCAGACTTCCCATCCCTACTATCTACCTTTAGAAACACAACGTCAAACTAGAGTTCAAAAATTTCCTCGAGGGAAATTTTGATAGTGCACGGTTAGCGCTACCAGAGTGTGAACCTCGATCAGAATCACAGCCGTTTGAGTAATGGTGCTGATCCCAAAAACAGCAGTCAACAAACTGAACGTCATGAAACAGTGAAATGTAAGGAACCCAACATGTCCTGAACATTCGCCTCCAAACCCTATCTAAAAGTAATAACATGTAATGAAACAGAATGCCAGAATGTCGCAATGCATTCTGGGAAACACTCCCCCAACACGTTACAAAACACGCTACTATCCACGATTTCCTCAGGGAAGTACAACAACTTGAACTGATAATACAAGAAAACACAAAAGCATTAACCTAATTTACACAAAATAGAAACAACATTTGTGTGTGTATGTGTGTGTGTGTGTGTGTGTGTGTGTGTGTGTGTGTGTGTGTATACAGGTGCTTCGCGCGATCGATACAGAGATCGCGTCACTCAATGTTATTAATTAAAATGCACACACGCAAGCACGCGCAATGTCGACAGAGACGTTGCGGTTAGGGTTAGTGTTAGGTTTACTTTACATTAACATTGAATTTGATTTGTGTACGATGACGAGAGAGAGACGGAGAGAGAGAGAGCACTTTGGTAGAGAGACATACAATAACAGAGAGTGAGCGCCGGTCTCGATAAAGCCGTTAATCAGCGAAATGAAACGTTATTTCCCGATTGTTTCACAGCGGTTACATTCAGCAGGTAAACAGGGCCATGAACTGCACCTATCTGAATCACATTATCCAATGAAAAGTATTAGAGCTCTGTGCGTGATCATAGCCAGGACATCGCGTCTACAACCAGTTCTCCCAGGAGCAGCGGTGTGTGTGTGTGTGTGTGTGTGTGTGTGTGTGTGTACAGGTGCTGCGCGCGATCGATACAATGTTATTATTTAAATTGACAGTTAGACCCACACACGCGCGCGATGACGACAGAGACGAGGAGGAGAGGAATAGAGGAAAACAGCCATTTTCTGCCTCGGCACTGGTCTCACATTTGGGCTTATTCTGACAAAACGGTAGCTCCGACCAGAAAAACAGCAAGACCATCATCGCCGTTAGGACTTCCCGAACGATTTGGTGTTTCTAAAATGTTTCTAGAGTAAATATTTCAGAGACACTTGCAAGTTTAAAACAGGGGTCCGTTCTGCTTTTCTCTGAAAATATTTGTATTGGAGTCAATGAGGAGAATACACCGACTGGCCGCACTTAGAGGCTGCTAATTCGAATTCTGTAAATCTCTCCGATTTTTTAAACACATTGTGAGAGACAGAACACGTATGTCTACAAAGTTGGAAAAAATCACGTGTATACATTGTAAACTGTGGCCAGGAGCAGCGTGGAAAGAGATTTATTTTTTATTTTTCTGGGGCTCTCTCACACTCTAGTTACCCTCTAACCCTAATAAGGGCATGCAATACACACTCATTGTAATCTCATCATTTCTCTAAAAATGATCATGGTCATTGAACAGTGATTGGTCAAAAAGTATATGACCTATCAAAACATGGAAATATACATAAAATACACAAGACTTGTGTCTACTGTTTAAAGTTGAAATGGAGTCTCTAGGTGAAAGTATGCAGGAGCAGCAGACAGCACCAAAAGTCTTTATTTTTTGACCTCCTCCCATGCATTCTCTATGGGAAAATATTCACAGTTTTTTGCAAATAACGTCATGAAAAATTAATATTATTTTAAGAAATTGAATAGCACACCGATTCCGATGAAGACGCACATTTTGATATATCATTTGTCCTACAAGCGAATCAAAATCCATCCGGAAGAGGAATAAATATAAGAAAAAATCCACAGGAGAACAATAGTGCTTGGGGCTTTGCCCCGTGCACTAATTAGAAGAAACATTTGGAGTGGCAGCATAGCACAGTAAAACTTATAGAGCAAGTCCCACCCGGTGCAGAGAGCTGCTAGCGTAGGAGGTCTCCCACCACCCAAACAACCAAAGCTCGACTTTGGTTCAAAACCAATAAGTGGGGGAGAGTTGAGTAAGTTGGTCAGGCAGTATGTTGTAGAGGAAATGCTCCCCTTAAACACGGTTGGCTCACCCTCGTGCCATTATAAACAAGATCCCTACTACCAATGCCGCTGAGCTGCCCAATAGAACATATCTCTCATCTTACCTTACTTACAGATGTGTATATTTATGTGTTATACACTGTTTTGTAAAACCACTCCTTGCTGCTCTAATGCCTGGTTCAATGTAATAAGAAGTTAGTTTTGCAATTAGTGTGAACAGTTAAATATGTCAGGTCAGGTATTTATTATTATTTATTTATGTATTTATTTTTATTAAAAAAACTATTATTTATGTTAAGTCTGAAAGTCTAAACATTCATTTATTTTTTTAATGATAACATGTATTTTTTCAGGAAAAAGTTTTTAAGTTGTCAGGAGATACATGGTTGACGTTACTGTTTAAAATGCACTTCCATAAAGAGTATTGGCAAAACCGGTTGTCATTTTTATGGTGCAGCGGCAGGGGGGGTTGTCGGCAGCTGCTGAATGTAACTAATAAAGTAACTTGGTTACTTTTAAAACCAAGTAATCAGTAATGTAACTAAGTTACTTTTTAAAGGAGTAGTCAGTAATCAGTGATCTGATTACTTTTTCAAGGTAACCGTGGCAACACTGGACGCCATCTACATCTTTCCAGGCCTCCAGAAACATCACGATGGCTAACCTTAAGCGGGCTTGAGAGATTTTCGAGCATACGAGTACTTCGGTATTTTTGCAAGCACCTGCAAGCCTTGTCATCGAGTGAAGCAATCATTTTGTTCCTTTTGGTCCTGCTTATTGTTATAAGCATTCTCAGTTGGTAAGTAAATTGTTTTATTTTTGTATGTAGGCCTAGTGCTACCGTTGACAGACAGTTCGCTAGCTTAGCTATCCGTGGTTGAAAGCTTTAAATACGGCTAATGTTTATGCCGGCGACGGATTCATGAAAAAGATTTATTAAAAATAGCTTATATTTTTTAATTTTTTACATGTTTGACTCCATTGTTTTAAGTTTATTTATCATGTACTCATAATTCAGCATTTATCAGTATTGAATGTGTGTTGATCAATAAGGTTAATTTAGGCATAGCCACAGATTTACAGCATACACCTCGGTACCTGATAGTAAATGAGTGTAGTACTGGAACTGTACATCATAAAAATACTTTAATGACCCAGGTAAGTGCCCCAAATAAATAGGACCAGAGGCTAGTAGTATAGAAAATATATGATACTTTATTTTATAATACTAGTGTATAAAAAAAGGAATCCCTCAATCAGATAAACATGTAGCTTGACAAGGCCAGTCAGTTATGCAGCAGGAGCATGTGGGCACGATCACTTGATACACAGTCAAAATATATAAGATTTAGCTCAGTAAGCGGCAATCCCAAATAATACAAAGGGAAGAAATACTAAAAAAAAAAAACACTACACTGCACACACACACCAAAACTGGGAAGTCAACCCTTGAGCTCTTAACCTTACCTATCTGACTATAGTTCAATTGCACAATGCCCGTTTACAGCCCAAGCCACCCGCAGAGGCCCAGTTTCAACAAAAGAAAACTTAGTAAAACAAACCATGTAGAAACAAAAATAAGTTATAAAACAAGGCCCGTAAACTCATTAAAATTAAGTCGGAAAAGAACAGTGACTGTCACATGTATCCTATAACACAATAAATATACATAAAATTAATTTACAACCCTTTAAGTTATACCATACCACAGCCCTTTAAGTAAACAATTTGCGTTACTATGTCGTACCTTTGTTTATGTTAAAACGCACAACCTCGAGCCAGCGGCGTGCCTGATGTCACAACAACTATTAACAAAAAAAGACAACATTACATATACACCGTACAACATTAACACAGCATAACACCTTGAAGTTTAATCTTTTACCTTCATATTTTAATGGTACGATTCAGGTGACAAGACGCTCCTTCCTGCTGCGGTCTCGAAGCCGAATGTTTGGCGTGCACGCGCTGCCCTCACTTCACTTCCAGGTGCACCAACCCGTAACAGAGGAAGAACACTCCCCCTCTGTCCTCCCTTTATGTTCTTCCCCTGCGTCCTAACGCCACCCCCATGGGCGTAGGTTTGGTTTGAAATGTGCTGGGGACAGAGACGCATTCGGAAGTGCATTTTCAGAAGTGCTGGGTACAATGACGCGCATTCATTTTTCCCCCTTTCACGCAGGTCATGTTAATTAATAAAAATGTATACAAAAATGTGATGATGACACACACACACACACGCACACGCACACGCACACACACACAGACGCGATGTCTTGACTATGCTCACGCACAGAGCTCTAATACTTTTAATTGGATAATGTGATTCAGATAGGTGCAGTTCATGGCCCTGTCTACCTGCTGAATGTAACCACGAAACAATCGGGAAATAACGTTTCATTTCTCTGATTAACGGCTTTATCGAGACCGGCGCTCGCTCTCTGTTATTGTTACTCTTTGTCTCTCTACCAAAGTGCTAGCTCTCTCTCCGTCTCTCTCTTGTCATCGGACACAAATCAAATTAAATGTTGTTTCTATTTTGTGAAAATTAGGTTAATGCTTTTGTGTTTTCTTGTATAATCAGTTCAACTTGTGGTGGTGGTGTGCCCTTTCAATCTGCATTGTAGGTACAATACATTTTTCAGGGCAAATTTGGAGCTCAATGCCTGCTTACTTGTTATGACCCAGGGTCATAATTTTGTATCTTTTGGTTTTGATGTCTGATCTGTGATTTGTGCTGTGCTGTTGTTTCTCCCTGCCTGAGGAGGGTGGTGGTGCTACCATCCTTGGTCTCTCTTTCTCCAGGTGCTGTTCTTTGGTGTTTCTCCAGGTGCTGTTCTTTGGTGTTTCTCCAGGTGCTGGCTGCCGATTGGTGGATGGACTGGTGGAGCTGCTATAAATGGCCGCCGCTTGAGACATTCACCCTCTTCTCTTCTCTTGACCCTACTACCGACTGCATCGGGCTCTGTGTTATTGTGTGTTGAACTTGTGATTTGGTATTATCTGCTGAGAGTTTAGTATTTGCAGTCCAGGTAGTTGTAGGGGTGAGTAGCTCTTTTTTTGTTGTCTCTTTTTCTCCTGCGTATTTGATAGGGAGTCAGGTTATAAAATTTTGATTTCCTTGTTTTGGTTAGATAGGTTAGTTTTGGGGTCAGATTGTTTTGTTTGTTGTTTTGGGCCATGCTCACCCTGAACACTACCATTTCCCTCCAGATTGAATAAATTATATTTTGTTGGACTGCAGCTCTGTGGCCTTGGTCATCCTTGGGAGTCGGGGAAAAGAGGGGAGCATCCTTGCATGTCGTTTTCGGTTCCCCTAGGCCGGACCTAATGTGTTTAGCTTAAAATGCAAGCTGATTCAATGGAGTGGAAGTGCAAATTGTGTTCAGAATCCTTAGAAACTCGGCAAATTATTTGCCCACTATCGTTTGCTGCATAGTCATTATTCCAGAATTAGGCCCAATCTCAATTCTCTATCTTACCCCTTCCCCTTACCCCTTCCCCTTGGTTTTGCGCGTTCCCGTGAGACCAAGGGCTATCTCAATTCTCATTTCGACCGAGGGGTAGGGCCAAGGGGAAGGGGTATACACCCCTTGAAACCAAGTAAGATCGGGAGCTTACTTGAAACCAAGGGGTACCCATTACAATGCGCAACCGGCAAGAATCGCGGCCAGATCTCAACGAGAGTCACATAAATGTAAGTAAGTAAGTAAGTAATAAGTATTTTCGGCTGAAATAATTGATTTAAAATTTACGACAGTATTGTTTTGTGCTCTAAACAGTCCTGTACCTATATATTTGCAACCATACTTTTAATCAAAACTTTTTTGAAAATCGATATGCGAACGTTACATTGCTGAGTGCACAACTACACATTTCTCTGACTAGCAATGAACTCCATGCATGTCTAGTTTCAGTGTAGACAACTAGAGACAAATCGATACGTGCTTTACATATATCCTCCTTTTTCACACAGGAACGCCGGAGGAAACCCGGCAGCTGATACGTTTTCGGCATGAAAACGAGCAGACATTTCTGAAATCAAAATACGCTAAATCAAAATACGCTTCAAAGCAAATGTGGGAGTGAGTCATGCGGTCAATGTTGTAGCCATTCATAATTGTAAATAAAGACATGTTGGTTAACAAAGACATTGTTTCTGAACATCAATTAAATTCAAAACCGTATTAACTGAAAAAGATACAAAACACCATGCAGTGTGTATAACAAATTGTCAATATTTTGTCGTCAATGTATGATGACGTAACCGTAACGAGTGTTGTCTCAATTCATAGGGGCATGTAGCCCTTACCCCTCTGTTTCAAGGGCCAAGATGTAGGGGAAGGGGAAGGGCCAAGGGGAAGGGGAAGGGATAAGATAGAGAATTGAGATTGGGCCTTAGTCTTCTGCCGTGTCTCGATGAAAATCGTATTTGTACTTTTCAGTCATTTAATGCTCATGTATCACAACCTCACAGAGATGCAACCAGATCAGATAGAGCAGTACATGCACAGGTATATTTTTATGCCACATGTGCAACTTCAAGCACCCCTTTTCTGAGGCAATACTGGTTAAACATTTGAGAAGCCATTTAAGAAAGTATGAGATGGAAGCATGGCCGTTCAAAAACTAACTACCCCACAAATGTATATTCATGCTTTAATGCACACAAAAGCAGAGTCCATGGAGGTAGTTCAGATTTTGATGACAATGTGGTGTCAATAAATAATGATGGTACTCTAGTAACATCCTCTGCTGACTCTGTGGATGAAGGGCCTCCTCAATGTGATAATTTAGATGACCATGCTGAGGTTGGGAATAACTGTGACGCAGAGGATCTGAGAGCCCAGTTGCACCATAATTTAGCATAATTATTTCTAAAGAAGCAAACTGTTCTTCACATATCCAACATGGCAATTCAGGAACTTTTAGAGCATTTGAATCAAATATTTTCCTTGTCCCAGCAACTCATTAAGAAAACCATACGAGAGGTCTTACAGAGCCATGCCATTGTTGTTACTGAAACATCTCTGGATGAGATAGTCAGTGCTGTTATGGACGACAACACTTTTGCTAGTGCAACGGCTAAAGGTGAGGCATTATCAATGATTAAGAGACGGAAAACTTTTGTTGAAAATAATTACCCTGTGGTAAGGCCTGAACAGTATGAGCTAGAGCCAGGAGACACAACAATGCATATTTCCATTCTTGAGATGATCCACGAAATGTTCAGACATACTGACAGAAAATTAAAGAAACAAAAATTGCTCAACAAGGTCATTACATGAGCCTTCAAGATGGATAATATTTCAAAAGTAATGAACGTCTGTCCTCAGAGGAGCTGACGTTACTTCTTTTGTACACCGATGATCTTGAAATAGCAAATCCTCTTAGCACATCAAGAAAAATTCATAAGCTGAGTGCAATCTACTCAGTATGTGCTGATCTTCCTAGCAAATACAGGTCAAATTCACATGTTATTCAGCTAGCTGCATTGTGCAAAGTTTCTGACATTGAGAGACTTGGCTATGAAACAATATTTGGTCTTATATTAACATAACTTCATACTCTTGAAAAAGATGGTGTATTCATTGAGTCCACTGGCAAGGTATATAAGGGCACTGTCATGAGTGTAGTTTCTGACAATCTCGCAGTCCATTCGTCGGCAGGCTTTATGAAGTCTTTCAGAGCCAAATTTGTTTGCCGATTTTGCACAGCGACCTACGATCAAATTCAGTCCCATTAAGTTGGAGACAGAGTTAAGTCTGAGGACAAAAGCTAGCCATGACTGTGACCAGTAGTGATGGGCGGGTCGACCCGTGACCCGTGGATATCCGTGGGTTTATCCGCGGGTCGGGCAGGTTCGGGTTCAATTTTTTTTAAATATTGCGGGTGCGGGCGGGGCGGGTCAAAAAGAGAAAACACATATTTCTCAACCAGCGCATCGAGCGCGCGCGCTTTCAGTTCAGCATAATTGCAGTAGTTTTAGCCTATAGTTTTGATATTAGAGTTTTCAATCTGTAGAATAGGCTACAAGTTTGTTGAAATATCATTATAAGCTCTACTAAACTTCAATTTAAACATATAAGTTCTGTTTAAATATCATTGTTATTTAGGTTACCTATATGCTACGATCTACTACTTCAATTTATCAAAGATCAGTTCATTAAAACATAGGCTATAAGTTCTCAGATCTGATGTTGATGATGATCAGATATTACAGTTTTGACTAGCATGTGTGCACACTTGTGTATGTTTGTAAGATGCTTTCCGCAATCGTTCAATAAAGAACAATGTAAAAATCAATATTACAGTTTATTTGTTGTTGTTTGTATTCAATTAATCTTTCATGAAATTGTATCATCTTTACTTCAAATCCAGTGCAAATCCTTGTCTATCAATGGCTTACAGTGTCACAAATGAGTTCTCATCGGTAGGTTCTATGGCAATACGTTCACTGCCTTTATTATTTTTTTCCTCGGGTCGGGTCGGGTTCGGGTCATGATCAGCGCATTTTTTTTGCGGGTCGGGCAGGGCGGGTTGGATCTCCTGGCGGGTCGGGTTGGGGCGGGTGTTAAAAAAGCCGACCCGCGCATCACTGGTGACCAGTTTTGCAAGTTTGCGTGGGTACCCGCCCAATTGGGCTTCTTTTGACTGCGTCTGGCGGGGGAAAAAAGCCTTAGGAGGGCAGATAAAGTATGGGCTACTTTTAACAAGATTGGGCGGTTTTTGTTTTCACACCAATCATTGATGGGACTGATTATGACGTAGGAATGTTTGTGTCTTTGGGACACGAGGGACTGCCTCAATTTAGCATAATTGAACAGATTCTCCTTGTTAACAATGAAATTGTTTTCCTTTGCCGAGAACATACATCACTGTACATTGAACACCGGCGATCCTACAAACGTACATCAGGGAATTTGGCAGTTAACACCAAATCAGGGCTCAATGACACATTACCTCTCTCAGCTTACTATGCACAAGGAAAACTAGTCATAACACCAAAACGATATATATATATATATATATATATATATATATATATATATATTGCCACACTGAAAGTTTCTCACAATATTACAAGTCTTTCTTACAATTCCCATTGTTAGTATATATTATTAGGATTAGAGTTGTTCCGATTCCGATACCAGTATCGGAAATTGCTCTGATACTGCCGAAATTGCTGGCATCGGTATCGGCGACTACTGGGGTCCAGGCACCAATCCGATACCACGTAATTTATTAAATTAGTAATCTATTTACTGGTTAGCTCTGTTAACCTCTGGCACAGTTATTCTTCGCTGCAGCCTGCTGTTTCAGAGGGATGAAGAAGAGTTGATCACGTGACACAGACACACACGTGTATCAGAGCCTAACTAGCAGCTAGCACTAACGTATGTCGGCGGTGTGGCAGTATTTCATACTGGATGGTGCTCCCACCAGTAAGACTGTGACATGCAGCATTTGTAAAGAAAAAATCTCCAGGGGTGGCACGAGTGTTGCTAATTTTAATACAAGCAACCTAATTAAACACCTGAAGACGCGTCATGCACAACAAATTTACCAAAACAAAAGGAAAAAGAAGGATGAGCCGCAGCAGCAAACTCTGGAAGCCGCCTTCCAGCGGCGAGATTGATTCCCCAGAGACAGTCCAAAAGCAACGAAGATAACAGACAAAATCCTGGAATTTATTGTCCTGGATGACCAGCCCCTGTCTGTTGTCGAAAATGTGGGATTTGGGCGCTAAATTGAGCATTTGGAGCCAAGGTACTGTTTGCCAGGTCGTAAATATATCTCAGAAACTGCGCTGCCCAAATTATACGAGGCAGTTAGGGCACACGTTTCGTGTATGCTCAAACACGTGAATGCAGTCAGCTTTACTATGGATATTTGGAGCTCCGACGTGTATCCCATGTCTTTGCTAAGCTTAACGTCACACTGGGTGGAGAGAGAGTCAACATTTACCTCACAAAGTGCACAAGCTGCACGCCAGCGAGTACCGAGGGTCACATACTGGCACATTCATTGCCGAAGCAATTGAGGGGATGCTAGTACAGTGGAAAATCCCCAAGTCCAAAGTTCATGCTGTTTTGCGCGACAACGCTAGCATCATGAAGAAAGGCATGGACGAGATGGATGTCCCAAGTTTGGGATGCTTCGCCCACACTCTCCAGCTGGTGGTGCATGAAGGGCTACTGTCACAGAGAATTGTGAGTGATGCACTGGCGAATGGACGGAAGATATTCACGCATTTCAAACACTCGCCACTGGCTACTACACGCCTAGAGGATCTTCAAAAAGATCTCAACATGCCCACCAAACGTGACGTAGCAACGAGGTGGAACAGTACCTACTATATGGTCGAGAGATTACTGGAGCAGAAGCGGTCAATTTCAGCATATGGATCTGACTACGACCTACCAGTGACCCTTACAGCTAACCAGTGGGCTTTACTGGAGAAAACAGTCACTGTTCTGGCACCATTTGAAGAAATGACCAGACAGATGAGCTCCTCCACCTCATCTGCAGCTGAAGTCATCCCCTAGTCATCCCTAGCATGCATGCTTGGGAGAACAAGGAGGACACGGGTATAAAAAACATGAAAACAACCGACAAGGCTGTCCAGAAAAGATTCAAGACCATCGAGAATGAGCCCTTGTATGCAGTTGCCGCTTTTTTAGACCCACGATTCAAAGACAGGTATGTCTAAAAAATGTAGTAAATGTTGGCTGCCACCGCTGCAAAGTTTCTCTCTGCTCCTTATACCAGTGTTGAAAGTGAGAGACTGTTCAGTGTAGCGTCCAACATTGTTGATGCAAGAAGGAACAGGCTAGTAAGAGAGAGCAGAAATGCTAATTTTCTTGAAAAATAATCTGCCTTTGCTCTTGAAATTATGAGCAATACTAAATTGGTAAATGCTACTGCAATGTGTAGCCTACTTGTGTTAAGTTATATTTTCTTTACTGTGCAGCTTCTGCTCTTTTGAGTTGCACTGTAAGTTTTTTATTTTTGGAAGAAATCATTTAAGTTGCTGTTGGACTTTTTTTATACTGTTCAATTTGCCTTTTCCATTTTACAATAATGTGGCTGGACTTTAATTTAATTTCTCGGTTTATTTTTTATTATTTTTATTTTTATTTATTATTTTTTTAATCATTATTCCTTGATTTATATAAGTTGCTATTGCACTACTGTTTTTTTATACTGTTCTCTTTAAAAAATAAAATAAAATGATCTCAAGGTATGTCTAGCATAGCATCATAAAAACAGTAATCACTTTTTGTGCAAACATTTCAGAGTACTGTTGCACTAAACTAAATCAGAGAGCTGAATATGTGCAAATTAAAGGGTCATTAGTGGATGTTATCATTTGTTCCATTTGATGAAACGAAATAACCTCAAAAATTAAAGATCACAACACTTTCAATATTTCTGACATGGATTTATTTTATAAGGATAAAAGTCATCCATAGGCCGTTGCAGCCTCATGGTACTGTCTGTGATTGTCACGTTACAAAATAATTAGGACACAACCAGTAATAATAGGAAAAGATTACTACCACCGTTCAATAAACTGTACCATGTGACATATGGTCACATGTGCCATGTGAGTGATGCAGAAAAATTGATGGGAGCAACAATGAGTATATAGTTAGTGACTTGCTTCTAGAACACCCGCTAATTGCATTGATTATGTTTTGCAGCAAGAAGAGGAGCCTGATCTCAGCGATGCTCCTGTTGCTCTTCTCACAACTGGGGCGGACCCTTTCAGTACCGAGAAGGTCGTCGTTGTAGTTGAGGGGGAGGTTGTTTTGAGGGATCTTCCAAGGTTGGCTGATGCATTCATATTGCATCAGTTGGACTTATCTATGCTTTCAATTTGGAGTATCCAAATAAACTCATACTCCCATTCACGTTCATTCAGAAAATATTGATGTGTCTAGATAAAAAAACCCCACTGAAACCCTTCTAAATTTGAAAAATGATTTGTTGAAATAAGCAGAAAGCTTCAAGGCTCCATGAATTCCTGTGCAAATACAGAAGGCTTGTTTTTGTTTAAAGGAGCAGCACACATATAAATGTCAACATTGCCTTGCTTGTTACAGGAGGCAGAAGGTGTTTCCAAATGCCTGTGTAGCGGGTATGACGTGGGCAGCAGTAATTGCGCCCTGATTGAATCAGGTGGTGGCCACTTGGCCTTGCGCCTTTAAATCCAGCAGAGTGGCGGTGTCTCTCATTGGTGTTTCGCTGCACAGACTCTTGGTTCTTTGGACTCTTGGTCGGTTGGACAAGTTGATCTTGGCCCGGTGATTGTGTGATTGCTCGGTGCCGTGGTTGCGTCCGGCTCCTTGTCTTCACAAGCCCTCGTCGCCTACGAATTGTGCCTGAGTGTTTCAACGAATATTCACGTTTACAGGTTAAAAAAGGGAACTTAGGTCCTCTGCTTGACCACTAATGTCTCAGCTGCAAAGCTTTAATTCTGCTATATTTCGGATGACTGAGTTATTTGATTGTCAGATTTTTTCAGTTACATTTTCTACCAACCAACATGTTCAGTTTAATGTTGTTAAAAAGCGGCCCCTTTGTTGTCATGCATAAGGGCTTCAGCTATTGATAATGATTGTGAGCACCTTTGGAACGGCTTTGTCAGAATGCCATATACTTGTACATATCATGAATTGATTTCTAGTGAACTGTTAAAGGAGAAACTATGCTCATTGAGGACTTACTTTTAAGACATTAAGACATTAATGTCTTAATGCCTTAAAAGGAAGGTTGTTTAAAACTTAATAAATAACCTGTTTTGTATCAGTGGAGGTTGTATTTTTTTTGAGAATTTAGTTTAAATCTATTATAATCTATATATAATCTATTATTATAATCTATTATCTAATTATGTAAAATCACTATCTATTCATTTTGAGTAGTTTTAAGTTATGTAAAATTAATTGTATTTGTTAGGGTAAGTTTGTTTAACTTAGCTTCACCAATTGTGATTTAATTAAATTAATTTTGTAGGTAGAGATTACAATATATTTGTATTAATATAATATAATATGAGTAAAGACATCTTATTTATTTTGTCATTCTTTCAATATATTTTGATTCCAGTTGAAATATAGTTTTAAATTAAAGCGTAATTAAAAAATATATTACATGTACTTACATTTTCTTAGGTTAATCGGTTAAAACAAAAAAATTGAGTACCTTGAACTTATCAGGTATTACAGTGTACTTAAAGAGTATGTAGTGGGCACTAAATTAATGATGAACGTGGAAACAAAACCTGTTTATATCACAGCTGAAGTTTGTTTTCAGCTTGGAGTCTTCCAGCATGCTGACAGAAGAGATCTAACTGGTGCACCAGGGCCTTCAGATGTCCAAACGCCAGCCCTGCAAGAGCAGTTGGCATCTCCACAAGGAACTCAACGTCCTTCATGTTCTCCTCTAAGGAGACAATTGTATTATTATTATTAATTACATTTCACTTCAGATGATGGTAATTTGCTTTTGGTCTGAAATCATTTTAACGTACAAGAAACAGGCCATTTGGAAGAGAAAGGCCTTTCCTTCATTTGCCAAAGGCATTTTTTTTGTCTCTCTCGCTCCATGCTCGTGGTCTGTGTCTCTCTGAATTACGGTGGCAGAAGTAAGCGAGCAGACCGGCTTGCACCTAAAGTGGACACGGGAAGTCATGCCCCCCGCCTAATGGGCCACAGATGGGCCCCACAGCAGTGGACAAACAGCAAATGAGGGGCCGAGATGGGAGAGAATTCGAAAATAAGGCTGGGAGATCGGAGATGCGGGAATGGAGAGAGAGGGAGGAAAAGTGAGTGAACGACCGAGAGAGAACCATACAGCAAAAACTGCAATGAGTGGTAAGTATTGAAAAAAGTAAACATTTGACAGACTGACATGGAGGCAAAGAGTCTTAACAGACAGATGGAAAATAAAAAGGAAAAATGGCCACAAGAAGATAACAGAAGACGCATGGTTTACTTGGCCAAATGTCCAAATGGTGATTGGCCCAGACCCAATTCCCCCACCCCCTCCTCCTCCCCCACAGGACAGTTGACATCCTGTCCCGGATGGCCCAGGCCCAACTCACCGCTGAGGGCTCTCAACTTGAACAGAGACGGAGGAAAGACCACGTAGAGAACCTGTACTGATGGCCCTCACTGCAGGCTGTCACGTTTTCCCTATGTAAATGTTAGTTGTATTCACATGATATTCGCTGCACTTACTTCAAATACAATATCCTTCACTTTGACAGAATAACTTACAGATGAACAATTGATTTATCTGGTAGGCTCCGGAAAGCACCAGCCTTCGTTTGTTCTCAGCCATTCTCTCTCTCTCTCTCTCTCTCTCTCTCTCTCTCTCTCTCTCTCTCTCTCTCTCTCTCTCTCTCTCTCTCTCTCTCTCTCGCTCTCTGCTCTCTAATGCTGTCTATGCTCTCTGTTTCTCTCTTTGCTCTCACTTTCTCTCTGCTTTTTTTGGCCACCTCCTAAGGGGGAGTCTAATTTACATTGTTGCGTGGCTGTGTTAAATGTTTTAGGGTACATGCACTAATAGTTACCCTTGAGAGGTGGAAAAGGACTAGGGTTTTTTTCTTCTTCACACTCTGCCTGCCTTTTCAGGTCTCTCTGTCGACCCATGAAATGGAATATATTGCCAAACTGTGTGTATGTGTGTGTGTCTGTCATTGTCTGTGTGTATGTATGTGTGTCATTGTCTGTGTGTGTGTGTGAGTGTAATTAAAGTTGTTGTTGTTTTTCTGTGGTGCTGCAGTGGGTGTTGAGGTTCAGAAGGTTCAGTTTGATTCAGGCCCAGGGTTCTGTCTTCATGCTTTACCTCTCATATTGTCCCCTATACTTTCAAAGACATGTTTTTCTAATTATACCCTGGTTTCAACGCCAGGTCCAGGTCAGGCTCTCTTCATGGTCTGTAGGACTCTCTGTTTGTTTCCAGTGACTGTACCACCACTGGAGGAAATCGGTTGTCACACTTTAACTTTAACTTTCACACAGATCAGCCCTTATGCAAGGTTGTGCCACTTGGAAAATGGATACAAAAGAGTGTGTATGTGACTCTGCAATGTCCTGGCACCCTACTGGGAAGGTGGGTCTATGGTGTCACCCATAGAGCCCCTGTGACAAAGGACAAAGGCAAGACAAAGGAACAATGAAATCTAAGTTAGTTATCTCTGCTGAAACTCCTGTGGCAAAAACGACAACCATGCCACCATTCTGTTATTGATTGAACGTGCATTTCCAAATGTTTGCTTCAGAGGGTTTTACTATTCTTTTTCAAATCAACCAATTCATGCAAAAATTGTAGTTGTGCATAACATATGGTCCATGGATTAAATTATGACCACGCGCTTTGAATTGCATGTCAAAAGTGTGCCCGCGTGCACAACTGCAAATCCCCCTGTGCTCATATGATCTGTCCTCTTAATTAGCAGGAAGCAAAAAGTTAATCCAATATCCCCTGTACTGATAGAGTCCATTCAGTGTGCAATGAAAGATCATTTGTTTGACACTGCTGTGTGTGTGTGTGTATGTGTTTCAAAATGTTTGCTGTATGTGAGTATGTTCCGGAAATCATTGCATTTCCCTCTTAACCCTCATTAAAAAAACATCAGCTACTGTATTATGGCATGATGTCCTCGGTGCATCTGATTGACTGCTTCATTTCCCTTTCCTTTTCTGTGGTTTTAGTGAAGGAAAAGGGGCTATCTGTGTGCTACGGTGCCATGGCCTGGCAGGAAGACTCAGCCCACCAGAGAATGGGGATGCAGGCAGATGGAATAGAAAGGGAGATAGTTGACTGAACCCATGCTATCCCTCGGTGCTAAGTACCCGCTTTTCTCCTGCCTTATCTTCACAGCCGCTCGCACCTTGCCGCGGAACATCTCCAATCCTGCCTAGCCATAGCTAGAGGCACGGTGGGAATACCTGCTAATGCTACACGTCATTTAACAACCGTATCCTAGCAACTCTGGCTATATCCTGGCATATATGTGAATATATATATACAGTATATAGATAAAACACCATTATTCAGCTGGAGGTTTCAACACAAATGACGTACTCCATTATAGTGACAGTCTAGAAACCCAGCATGAAGATTCCATTTCTTTATCTGATTTATGAATGTGTTGAATTAAAGGGTTACTAGTTAAAATTGTGTTCTCAAGCACATTCCACTGTGTAGTGTAGGTAATGGATGCTTTATACTTTTTTCAGAATTTCTTGATCCTTGTCAAGGTTTATAATGAAAAAAGTATTGGCACAGGAAATGCGTCTATCACATCCTGAAAGTCACCATCTGCTTCTCACGGCACATAAAGCAAGCAATCCCGGAGCCAACAGGAAAAATGCTATCAAAAAGTGCTTTTTAAAATGAAGAGGGATGCCTGCGTTTCAATTGAAATGGCACACCTGTTACTTGTTAGGATGGCACTTATGTAAATAACAGCCAATACTAGCTTAAGCCACTATATGTTTGAGTGAGTTAACAAAACATGCAGTGAAAAGAACCAACGATAGGGAAAACTCTCTGGATTTTTACTTGCAGTGAAATCCATACTTTCTCTCATCAGAACATACTGAAGTTGACCGTGAAGTTGCCTATACATGGGAGGTGAAAAATCTCAACATAATGCTGTCATTTTTGGAGCAAGGCTATTTTCCAGTGCAATACCATTTTCACGATTTCGGTAGACCATGATTACACAATATTACTTTGTATTGAATTGTTCATATTTTGAAATGAAAATGGCAACAACCACCCTTATAACCAAAAAGAAAAACACATTTCAAACCCAATTCGTATCTCCCTATACTCCAGCCCTGTGTGTGTGTGTGTGTGTGTGTGTGTGTGTGGGGGGGGGGGGGGGGGGGGGGGGGGGGGGGGGGGGGTCATGTTGCAGGCAGACTGGCAGGAATTAACTTGTTCAGGTGTCAGGACCTGAGCTAATTGCCAGCTATTAACACCACAATAACGGCACATCAAGGCCAGTGTTAAAATAGAAGACACTGGGACAAGGTGTGATGCCGGATTATCACAGCCGTTGTTCAACCAGGCTCTGGGAACTGACTGTTGGCTAATGATAGCTTGTTAATGAAATAGTTTACACACAAAAGTTTGGCCTTTTCATTTTTTTTTGTCTCCGGTGACTTGGATGTTTTATGGAGACACAGGAACAGAGAGGACTCGCGGAGCTGCACAGGGTGTGTGTGTGTGTGTGTGTGTGTGTGTGTGTGTGGGGGGGGGTGTTAAGGTGTGAGAGATGAAAACCATGCATGTAATCTCCTTGTGTGTGTGTGGGGGGGGGGTTCTAAACGGTTGGCCTTATAACATCCCATCGCATGCGTGAGTGAATCTGCATCCAAAGAGAAGCCTGTGGCTCGTAATGCATGGTGACTAGCTGCTTGTTGTGAGTAGCACAGGTTAAAGAGTGTCAGTGGATGTACTGCCCATGCAATATTTAACCATGGCTGACCCAGCATGGCAGCGTCAACAAGGATACATGCTTGCCACTAAGTCAAACACAACAGACGGCTGTCACACTTTACGTACCATACATTACTTTACATACCATAATTACCATACTTTACATACCATAATTGTTGTGTAAGTAATCAGCAATGTAACTTATTGCAGTTAGTAGTAATAGTGAATAGAATTGAACAGCCTGGCTCTATTTCTAATCTTAACCCCCCAACTACACTGTGTCGTTACATGCATTACTTATTACACAGTACTTGCATGTAATTGCACTGTAAAAGTACTGTGTAATGTAAACTGTAAGTAAAGTAAGCCACTGTGTATGCACCTACACAAGCAGGGAGATGTTAACATGAGAGGAGACTTTGTAAATGAAGACTGCGGACTTGGCACACCATGGCTTGCTTTGGGTCGAACAAAACAAACAACAGAATAGCTGGATTTCAGGGTATAGACTGTTGAAGTTGTAAGAGCAAAACTCATTCATAGGAATTGATCATGACTTTTAAACGGTTTTTCCACTCAAAACAAATATTGTGCCAAAGCAATACACAAAATGAATCATACAATGCAAGCTTCTGAAGATGCAACAAACAAGATCAATCAAAAAACTCAATTCCATGCACAGTCTCAAAGAAAAAGTGTTTTTCCCATGACAAGAAATTTGAAATCCGCCCCAAAACCCCTTATATTCTGAGTCACTTAAATCAAATAAGGGCTTTAGCTTGGCTGTTGAGGGTTGAGACAGTAGTGCAGGTTGTGTGGGTGGAGCCCCCCGAGGAAACCCTTTGGTGCTGCCACTGAGGCTGGGTACCTTTTGTAGTTGAGGCTGTGCCTGAAAGAGCTGCACATAGCCTGCGGACATTTTCTTCAATACAATCATTACCGTACATCTGATGCAAATGTATTTCTAACTTTGTCTATTCTTTGCTTGAGATATATATATATATATATATATATATATATATATATATATATATAATATATATATATATATATATATATATATATATATACAGAGAGAGAAAGAGAGGATCACCAATTAATTAATACTTGTTGATAATTGTGAATAGTTCTAGCAATACATTATATTGCCAATATATATGCAAAACGTTTAGTAAATTATGGTCAGTGGTGTGGGAAAAAATGATATGAAGCCCAAAATGTAGTAATTATGGGCAATGGTGCTAGTTTCATGAAATAGTCAGAGCCTTGGGCATTACCAGAAAACATTTATTGCCAAGCAACACGTCTTAATACTTTGCATCGCTAACATCATTTTGCATAGTAAACAAGTCATTATCATGTTTCTTGCTATAAATTATAATTTTTGAAGCAAGATTATAATTACTAGTAAGTCATTTTACCAGGGGGAAAATACTTTTACTGCATTATACCTTCAGGGATGTGCTTAAAGGAACTAATGAACTCTTGAAAAATAATTTTGGGAAAATAAAACTGAGCATATCAACATCAAATTAGCAGAAATTGCCATATGAATGTTTGCAATTTTAATACAGTGTTTTTCACAAGTTTAAAAACCTGTTAATTTATTCCAACCACTAGTCTAAATCCACAGGGACCCATAAACCACCACCAAGTAGGCTAACCCCATGACTAATGTACAATTCAAGTTATCTATTCAAGAAAATATAACAAAAAACATAGAATATGAAAAAGTGCCAACTGCAGGCAATGTTCAGATTTGTCATTGATATTTTTAAACGAAAAAGCAACCGGAATGGAGCCAGAGTTCAGCCCTGTATCCTGTTAGTAATGAGAGATTACTGGGCCACACAGGCTACTTGGCACCATACAGATGCCGAAAACCCTTCATTTATACTCCTTGTTGGGAGCCGGATAACAATTCTCCAGGGTTAACTACAAATTGAGATGGGATCTGTGACCCATTGCTTGTAGAACATTTAGACATTTGCTAAAAATAGTTTGTGTCTGTAACGTTGTGTTCCTGGTGTTCTCACACGTTGCACCGTGCAAGGCGTTGGGCTACAATCCACCATCCCGCACACAGTTTGGTGACACGTGTAATTGACTTGAGATCTGTGAATAGAGCATCTTCTGGCCCTTTGTAATGCCAACCCTTAATGAGATTCTCCCTCGGGTTTCAGGGGAGATGTACACGCCGCACAAAAAATAGTCCAAACAAGCAGTAACATCCAAGAATGTACTGTTGTCACGGCCGAGCTGGTCGTT
>JAXIVH010000031.1:1386552-1389052 GCA_036785325.1 Urophycis tenuis
GGCAAGGAACAATGCAATGTCTACACAAACATGTTTGTGCATTGTATTTATGATTAGCGACGATACATTCACACATATAACAGACAAATCTTTCTATTCAAGGCCTCCTCTATTATTATGCTGTCCAACCACATTTTCGACCAACTCATGTACTGTATACAGTATGGACATTCTTTCATCTGGTGACCCTCTGATATGGACAGGATCGGCAGAGGTGTTAGTGCTTGCATGGAGTGAAAAGCCAAGCAAATTGTCAAGCGGCTTACATACCAATTACATGTCATTACAAAGATTAACCAATTTATCAAGGGGCTGTTGAATATTCACTGGGATTCATTTGCAGCAATCTGAAAATGAAAATTGAAAATTGTGAATAACATTGGCCTGCATGCAAAAGGCAGTTTGCACAGTTTCTGTTTCATTGTTCTGGTGGTTTTGTTAATAGGAGGTGAATGATCTGTTTTTGACCCACATTACATATACATTTTTGTAAATGCAGATTTAATAGCCCATACAGGAATGAAACATTTGTGAACATTAATGGCCTTGCATACAGGACATTATTTTTCAATAATTGAATTAGCTTAAAGCATATATCCTCTATATAATAATGTTTGTCACGTGTCATATAGAGCTGTCAGACAACAATGTCTCATTATCTTGGATTGCAGATACAATACGAAGGAAGCCCTGCTTCATGAAATTTGCAGCAAATGTGATTTGGATTAGAGACATTATTATAATTGCATACAGACAGCCATCAATCCACATTACATTAGCCTTTCCAACCTTGCTTCTGTTCAAGGATTCTTAAGTCTTTTAAGGTACAGTGATGGAGAGACATTGACACTGGTAGGGCCAACAACCAAAGTATAGATCTTTCTATCTATCTATATTCATTTCAATCTGTCTATATGTCTGTCTGCCTGTGTATGTGCTGTGTGTGTGTGTGTGTGTGTGTGTGTCTGTGAGTGTGTGTCTGTGAGTGTGTGTGTGTGTGTGTGTGTGTGTGTGTGTGTGTGTGTGTGTGTGTGTGTGTGTGTGTGTGAGTGAGTGTGTGGGTGTGTGTGAGTGTGTGTGTGTGTGTGTGTGTGTGTGTGTGTGTGTGTGTGTGTGTGTGTGTGTGTGTGTGTGTAGCTGATGTAGAGTTAATTTGAGGTAATCTGTCTATATGTCTGTCTGCCTGCTCACCTGTGTATGTGCTGTGTGTGTGTGTGTGTGTGTGTGTGTAAAGATGCAGTTTATATACATGAAAGCACCGATAAACTAGCATGCTTAACTGTAACATTAGGCACCATGTTCAAGAGACTCCTGCTGCATCTTTGTCAACCCCCACACACACACACAAACACACACACACACACACACACACACACACACACACACACACACACACACACACACACACACACACACACAGGGTGACAGTGGTTCACTGTACAGACCTGATGTGAACGTATTTGTTTCTATGTTCTGTCATCATAAATGTTCTCTGAAGGGCTTTGCTGTCGCTACACTAGTTAACTCATTTCCGCATGAAGGAACACCTGTTGCGTGCAATCACCTTGCCGTCGTCATACAGGAATGCTGCACAGTGAATTGTGTTCTGTGTGTGTAGTGTGTGTGTGTGTTTGTGTGTGTGTGTGTGTGTGTGTGTGTGTGTGTGTGTGTGTGTGTGTGTGTGTGTGTGTGTGTGTGTGTGTGTGTCTGTGTGTTTGTGTGTGTCTTCTAATCCCCAAGTATGCGGTGTTTCTACACCTCAGTGAGCAAGAATAATGAGTTGGTAGCCGTGTCAAGGGAAGGGACAACCACTATTGTCTTGCTGCTTTCCACGTTTCATTATTTGCCAATTAGCAGCATGTAAATGGTCTTCCATGCAGGCCCAACGCTCTGCTGGCAGCCACTCGTTCTACGCTCTTTTGTAGTTTACTCATTTATATTCAAGGATTTGATGTTGGACAATTGTTTAATGAGATCCTATGGATCCATAATTAGATGAGGATTGGGGGACAGAGCAAATGTTGGATTTCCTTGATCGTCCAATTGGCTCGATTACCAAGGATGACCAATCACAATCAACTCCTCCCTCTGAAATGTGGCCTGAGCTCCTTTGCAATGGGCAACCAAAAGTATATGGCAACAACATCCATAGTGATACCTCAAATTACCTCTACATCAGCTACACACACACACACACACACACACACATGCATACACACCCACACACACACGCACACACATGCACGCACGCACACACACACACAACACACACACACACACACACACACACACACACACACACACACACACACACACACACACACACAAAGGCAGAAGGTGTTGAAGGGAGACTTTTCCATTTTCTGCCAAGGGAAGTTTCATTATCTCCCAGAAAGCTTAGCATCGGAAAATATCCTCTGGCGCTGCCAAGCTATTCTCTCGTCTCTCGGCTCGCACACACAGCACTAAGAAGGGGAGTGAAATAAGAATCATCTGGAAA
>JAXIVH010000031.1:1396552-1404052 GCA_036785325.1 Urophycis tenuis
CCTTTTGACTGCCACCCTCTTTACCCATCAGAATAAGACTTTAGAAAGAGACTCAGTGTAGCCATATTAAGACTAATTGCTGATCCACTGGGCTGAGACGGGTTTCCCTCAATTATACCAACCCTGTCTGCTATCTTGTGGGCTGAGTGGACGCACGCTCTTGCTCTCTATCTGTCTCTCCCTCGCTCTTCAAAGCAACGCTTCTCTCTGGCTCTGGGAGTCTAATTTGCCAATTTCAGTTAGGCTCCTAATCCGTAGATGATCGCAATGGATAGCTAGCCCAATGGATACTTGGCTGAAGCATGGTATAATTATTTCAATTATTATTAGTATTAGTAAATAAAGCTACAGTTATATAGCACTTTTTCAAATAAACTGTGACAAAAAAACCTGCCTTCACATGACAGAAAAGTGGCAGAAAATACAAATACTGTACAATGACAAGTAAATTAAGACAAATTAAACTGACATGTGAACAGAAGACGTGATAACGTCTGAGACGTGACTGAGATAAACTGTTAAATTGTAAATCTATTTAAATAAGTTTCCAGGTGCTTTTAAAAACAATCAACAGAGCTGGCAGATTGAATGAATGCAGGGAGACTGTTCAGTGAGATGGAACCAGCACATTAAAAGTACGGTCGCCTTTTGATTTAAGGCTGAAGGAGGAAAAGATAGAAGGCCTTGATCGGACGATCTCAGTGATCGACTGGTTGAATAAGGGATCAATAGTGCTGCAATAGAAGCAGGAGCTAGGTCTTTTAAGTGATGAGTATAACTTTTAAATTTAGTCTATATTACACAGGGAGGCAATGGGGGGAGGCATGAACTGATGTTATATGGGACCGAGAGCACATTTTGTCAAACCACCTGGCAGCCACATTTGTATTAACTGTAGGTGAGTCACAGCAGCTTGGTTTAGGATGGTGAAAAGGAATTTATAGTCACACTAAATGTGAGAAATTGAAGGTATGAATTTGTAATTCCTGATCTTTGGGTGATGATGTGGTCCTAATATTTGCAATGTTTTGTATCTAGAAAAAGCATTAGTGCAGCAAGTGAATAAACTTGGTGATGTACTGCTCAAAGTGATCGTTCTGGTCAAAACGAACACCAGGAGGCCCGAGTGTTGGTAGTCAAGGGACCAATACACAGAGCAACCTCTCAGTGTATAAAAGTGATCAGGGACAATTACAAAGACCTCCGTCTTGTCAGGGTTAAGCGGGAGATAATGTTAAGACATCAAGTTCTTCATGACATTTAAACAGTCCTGAAGGATGGCTAGGTTATTCAGGGTCTTTGGTTTGGCAGGGGAATACCGCTGCACGTCATCAGCATAAACGTGTTAAGAGAAGGAAGGGAAACAGAAACCCAGAGGAATCATGTATAAGGTGAAAAGGATAGGTCCAAAGATCGATCCCTGAGGGACTCCGCATAGCAGAGGAGTGGAGGAGGATATATAATTGTTGATGTAAACATCAAAGTATCTGTTATCCATGTCAAACGAAAAGCACGTAGGAGTACCAGAGATGCCAACCCAATTGCAAAGCATCTCATGATATGGATGGTTTCTAAGGCAGCTGTTAAATAATCGACACTAGATTGGAATATTGACTTTTGTCTGCACACATACGGATATTGCTGGTCACTCATAGCAGTGCATTCTCAACGCTATGTTTGTTGTGAAGGCCAGATTGAAATGTATGGAATATGTAATAATTACTAGTATAATGCATTGCTATCATTTACAGAGATTGTCGTCTTCATTGCATGGTTTTCATTTATTTGTAACCTTTTTTAACCCTAATTTCGAACATTTTGTGTGTTATTGTTGTGTGTTATAAAGTATCCACTCTGGTCCTATGTACCCATGCATCCCTCAAAAGAAATACTCTCTTAAAAGTCAGTTGTTAAGAGGTAATGGCATCTATGCTATTTTGTCACTAAAATAAGACAGGCGTAGATTAGAAGAAAACAGGCGTAATATATTGAACGTGCTACATTCACAAACGCCGTGGCCAGGGGGACACGGGTGGTGGCTTGTGTGTGGATGTGTGCAGCGTCTGATTCAGACGTCCAGGTCGGAGAGAGCGCTGAGCAGGGATGTTGGCAGCAGAGTGCCGTTGTGTGTGTGTGTGGATGTGTGGAGCTTCGTCCAACCAGCGGTGTTTGTTGATGTCGGCGGGAGAGGGTTCATTTCCTCTGACACCTTTGGTGTAATGCCACAGCGTGTGTCCCGTTTCATATACATCACATGTTACAATGCGCAGCCACCATGGTACTCAAAAAGTATCGCAAAGTTGCCTCGGGTCACAGCCGTGGGGATGACACCCCCCCCCCCCCCCCTCCTCCCCACAATGCCCCCAAACACATTGTGTTCTGTTGAAATTCCTGCTGAAACAAGGCACTTTGCATGCACTTGAACACACTTCCAATGTGTGTCCTGAATATGCTGTCTCAACGAGAGATCTTTAGTCCAACGAGATTTGAGACAGAGCCTGAGTCACACCATTACACATAAACACAAGCACTGGCTTCCGTATGTGCATGTACAACGTGCACAACGTGTATTACACCACCGCAAAAGACTGACAAGGAACACAGCGCCGCTCGGATGGGTATAAAGTGACCCGGGATGTGGTGGTAATCTGATAGCACGCACATACCGCTGTCCCTAGACGTTCTGCTGGGGGAAAAGAGTAAAAGGGGAAATCCGCAGCCCACAGAGGACTCATCCAGCCAACAAGCCAGCCGGCCAGCTAGCCAGGCTGTCAGGGGACATCGGGGTACAACACAAGGGCCCAAGCTCATGAAAGATGCATTAATGTGGCTTTTCTTTTACTCTCCCTTTGGACTTGAAATATGGCCTGAGTTCACTAAGAGAAAGGAGGGAAGTGTGTGTGTGTGTGGGGGGGGGGGGCATAGTAATTTGACGCACATTCCTGTCTTTTTACTTACAATGTCTATGTGTGTAGTTTGTTTTACATATTCTGGCTGTGAAGGGATACAGAGATCATGTCAATATAATTAAGTGACTCAATTCCTTTCTAGTCAGAACAAGTCCTTTATAAATGCATGTGTTTCTTTTATTTATCTATTTTCCTATTACTGTCAACACACACCTGTGTTGACAGTTTTTGTCTCTCTTTTGTCTCTTTAATTCCCCCCTCTCTCACTCTCTCTCTCTCTCTCTCTCTCTCTCTCTCTCTCTCTCTCTCTCTCTCTCTCTGTCTCTCTGCCTCGTCCCAGGTGCCACGCTGTTGACACTTGACTGACTTTAGATGATCTTCATGTTGCGGTGCAGGAGTTTATCCACGTGCTGCCACACCCTTCGCCATTTCACTTACTGCCAGAGTCTTAACGAGGCAGCATGCAGTGGTGGCCAGACACATAGTAGGGGGAAAAAGGAAGAGATAACCCTGAAGTAAACAAAGCCGCTCAGTGGCCAGGAGTTTCATGTACCAGGAGTTTTATTCTTTACTTTTTATTGTTTTTTCTCTTAGTGGATTGCACGAAAAACCCTGGGCAGTGTGGCTCGCTGACAGCTTGTCTAGGAGATGGATCATCGCATGGACTCTCTCCTGTCGGTGTCACACCAACACAAGCATATGGCTCATTGGCGCTAATTAGCATAGCATGTTGAGAGAAAAAGTAGGCCTCGGCGGCGGAGTTTGAAACCTTGCGTTGCCCTTTGTGACTTTGAGCAAAGAGTGACAGTGTTATAGTGTGCTTCAAGAAAACACTGCTATGTATTTGAATAATAATCATGCTATATATATATATATATATATATGCCATTATTTATAACAATACTGATCAAAACACTATCACCACATCCCACACAATATATAAAGAGACAATATCAAGACACATACAGACACATAACACATACAAACTAAACTAAAGCCATACAGAATGCCTGCCACTTTACAGTCACTTGGAACACAGTCTTGCAGAGCCAGCCTTTCTCATATAGAACATCTGGGACATGGCATTGATTTACTGTGTCAAGGAGTGCCTTCTGGTCAGGAAGAGGTCTTGATTGACATGCAAGCACGGCCAACCACCATGGCCCGCACACCGGGAACAGTACTTACAGAACAACAGCTCCGTGCTGAAAGAAACCTCGTTTAAACTGGGATTCACGATGATGGCTCAGCGGTCTACAAAATAAATGTGGGTAAATGATTATAATAGACCTGATGCACTTTGCTGCATGTATCATGCAATACATGCAATATTTATGCAATTTCCCTCAGGGATTATTAAAGTACGTCTGTCTGTCTGTCTGTCTGTCTGTCTGTCTGTATCAGACGTTCAGAGTGACTTAGTGCAAACAAACAGAAGACGCTGAAACGACTTGTTTTATCAATCTGCACGGCTGTATATACTGTATATATATATATATATACACTAATATATACACTGTATTGTATATATACACTGTATTTCTGCAAACAAACTGTGCAGACAGCGTGCTGCAGATAAGCTACAGCCAAAATGCTTTATGTCTGCTTGGCACGCTCAGTGCTGGGTTATATTTTGTCTCTTCACCTCCGAAGTGAAAGAGTAAAATGTGCTATTCCTCACTCAGCCTCACCTCCTGTTGTTTACACCTTAGAAGTTTGGTGGTGGTGCTCAGTGGGACAAGGTTTTGACCGCAGGCCTGCTCTGCTGGTGAGAGAGTGATCCAGACTGGGTGCCGTGGTGCAGGTCAAAAGGCAATTGGTGAGGTCAGTGGTTTGTAATTGTCAGAGGACTGTTTTACTGACAAAGAGCTTCCTTGATTGGCCCTCCAGAGGGAAGAGCTGTTACCGTGGCAATCAAGATAGCCTGGCCAGGCGAGGAGGTGCCATTGTGGACTTGTCTTTTGGGAATGCTTCAGGGAAGTGACAAGGCCACAGTGACATATTGAAATATCAACAGTGCTGCTGTGTATGTGTTTCACTGTGGCCGTGAGCCTGTGTTTAGGCCAAGGCACCGTAATAGTATGATGATGATGAGGATGATGATGATGATGATGATTATTATTATTATAATTAGTAGTAGTAGAAGTAGTAGTAGTAGTAGTAGTAGTAGTAGTAGTAGTAGTAGTAGTAGTAGTAGAAGAAGTAGTAGTAGTAGTAGTAGTAAAAGTAGTAGTAGTAGTAGTAGTAGTAGTAGTAGTAGTAGAAGTAGTAGTAGTAGTAGTAGTAGTAGTAGTATCACTATACCTAACAAGGAACATTGCAGGATTCTGTGATATTTGTACTTTCCAAAGGAGATAGTTTGTATTTGGCAGATTTTGCTCATTTAGTGTCATTGAAATTATGATACATTTCTACGTAAAAAAATATTTCAAACAAAACTAAGTTGACAGTAAATTAGCAATATCTGCTTAATATACAATGATTAATAAAGGCAGCTTACACCCCGTGTGTTGGGGTTTCATGTTTTTTAATTTCCGTCTCTGCTGCCAGCAGCAAAAATAAATGGCAGTTCTCTTCCTCCACTCCAGCAGCCTCCTGTTCAGACCAATAACCTTCCATTGTACAACTGTTTGCACAACTGCTTAATGGCTTCACAAACATCGCACCAGCAAAGCACTGGCAGTCTGCGCTGGGTGTGTGCAACCGTGGGCCATAGGAACATTCTTAAGGGCTTTTTAGATGGCGGACAACAATCGTGCATCGTTTGTTCTGCATGCTCAATGAGACGCCCGGGGAGTAGCTGCAGCACTATCAGATGTACAGGAGGGGCAGAAGGTCATGCTGTGTGATGCTGGTGCCCTCACCCTTCACGTGCTGCTCCAAGGCCGACACATTGCACCGGCCAGCGCCACGCATCACGCAGCATCAGCCTCGCGGCTGCCGGGACAGGTCCCTGACGTGCTGCTCAGACCCAAAGGATCCACCGCCAGGTAGCGGCCCACTGAGGATCAGCGGCTGGTGAAGTGACAAGTGGGGCCGCGCGTGCAACCACTGCAGGCTACGACTAGCCTAGCTGCAGGCTGCGACTAGCCTAGCTGCAGGCTGCGACTAGCCTAGCTACAATTTTGATTGTAATACACATTGAATTGTGTAATTGCTCTACTTCTGAAAGGTTTGTCACAATAGTAAGTGTCTTTGTAACCCTGGTTAGATTTAGAGCGCTAGGAAATACCAGGTTCCCTGAATGCATCGTAGTTTCCATACAGGTTTTGGCCGGTATGGAGATTTCCGATGCCGCCTTGAACACATCATCTGTAGCTCGGTGTGTGTGAGGGTGTGAGACACCGAGAGGAAAGTACGGAGTGAATAGAGTAGGCAGAGAGAAAACCTTGTGTTCTCCAGTTGGCACATAATTGGGAATTTTTTGATGAACGTTGAATGAACGATGAATATTAATGAACGTTGCGATTGGTGCTGAACGGCAAGCGAGTAATTGCTTCCAAGCCGTCGGAGTTTCCTCAACTTTTGAGCTATTCTGGTGAGTTAGCTTAGCTCATTTAGCACTATCGTGGCGGTTCAATACATTGAAAGATAAATAACCAGTCAGAATAGTCGGTGGATGCTTGATAATAACAGGTGTTTCATATTGTGATAATGTGATGGTTTCATATTGATTATTTTGATTGTTGTTTGATTTTATTGATTTTGAGTGTTCAGCATATTTTTTCCTCGTGGCCTGTTAATTCAGTCGCGGCCTGCTAGCGAGGCTAACAAGCTCACGTACCGTAGTTGTTGCTAAAAAGTGCGAGTGATGCAGAGAAATGCCATGATGTTTATTTTTCATAATCCAAGTTGCATACATTACAATTTATGTTTAAAATTAGATGTATGTTTATTAGTGAATTTCATATATTCATTTCAAATGTTAAAAAGACATGGTGTAGAAGTCTAACGGTTCTGCATACTTTTATGCAGACTGGTTTTTTGTTTGAGGGACGATTCTGTCTGTGCCATGCGAGGAGCTGCTTCGCGTGGACCAGGACTCCATTGCTGCTTTCTGAGTGACATCGACATAGGGATGGTTGCCGTACCAGGAGGGCGGTAGGAAGAAAGGAAGAAATCCACTGAGAAGCTCGATCCATTTTTTTTGCATTTTTTCTCCGCCTGAACTCAGGTTGTTTTCTGTTGAGCTCAAGACTAAACAATAACTGACCGCGAAACAGTAAAGTGGAACCACATTTATTTATTTTTACCCTAACACAAAGTACTTATTTCTTTAGTTTTATTTTATTCTCTTCTGGAATTTTGAGGTATTGAAATACTTTATTTTTATTCGTTTTACATTCATTTTGATTGGTTAAAGTATTTTTGTGCTATAATTGGGTTTATTTTTACATAAAGATAATTTTTCTGTTACATAAACTGTGGTCCTGTGTGGTGTGTGGGTTGGAGGTCTCATTAACGCTATTACAGAGCCTGCTACTGCCAATCTCCTTTCCCAACCTAGAACAGTGAGTTGAATCTGAGTAAGCGAGAGGGACACACACGTCCAGGTTACATCTTCACCTGTTATTGTTTGAAAAAGGGGGTT
>JAXIVH010000031.1:1406552-1424052 GCA_036785325.1 Urophycis tenuis
ACACATACACACACACACACACACACACACACACACACACACACACTCACCAACGCACGCAACACACACACACACACACATAGGCTCTCATAAAATCACAAATACCCACACATACAGATAGACAGACACACACAAACGCACACAAAAACCCAGAGCGGAAAAATACATACACTGCTAGAGAAGGGAGCCTTGCTGTCCAGAGTCATCAATGATTAATGTCCCAAGCCAAGCCACATCACAGAGCCAGGCTGGCCCAAAGCCACCAGCTTGGGGAAGCTTTGTGTCTCTTTGTGCTCGGGCCGGAGGCTGCTGCCACCGGCCTAGAAGTAATCCATTTTAAATATTACCTTTTAAATCTGAGTCATTACAGTGAAATTACAGTTTCTCCCATGGGAATTAAAGGCAGGTGTAGGAAAACAGAAAGCAATAATTTATAATTGTTCTTCTATAATTGCTGGGAGCAGTATTACCACTAGAAGCAGTGGTGGTGTTACACGAGTGGCTGTTGTAAGCACTCATTCGTCTGCTTTGTAATTGCGAAGGACACATTTCATTAAAAAGCTTTAATATCAAGCCACCGTAGCACTGCGTTTCAAGGGGAATCAATTAAAGAGAATCACGAGGAATCAATTTAGTCAAGTAACACAAAGGCCTTCGGCATCAAGTGATTCCTGTATGGGGTAATGGGTGACTATATGATGGGGACATCGCCATTATCGCCGTTGTGCCACCGTTCATCAGATTTTGCTAAAAAAAAATAATGACAAAATAACAAAAGAAATCAAAAGAAACACACAAGTTTGGTTCCATTGATGATGGTCTCATTTTGTAGTTCACAGTTATCATGGTCAACAAACAACGAAAAACACGTTTTTAGTTTTATTTGTAATGGTTTATTTGTAAAGATTTGGAATTTGTAAAGGTATACATTTTTTGTTGTACATTTACAGTTGTGTATGTGACATTTTGCCAACAATAACGTGACATAACTTCAATGAATGGGTCAGGATCAACCTGGTCTCACAGGAATCTGTGAAATAGCCACCGACGCTTAACTTAACAAAATCCGTGGTGGGTCCACGGAATCACTGACATTTCTGTGAAACTCACACGGATTTCGCTCCAATGCAAGTTAATGACGCTCATATTTTGGTCAACTGACTGAACAACTTTGGGCTGCATTAAAATGGAATAATTACAGTAGTTTCAGGACTGCATATTTGTCTTAGGCTTAAATTATGCCTTCATTGAAATGGGATATTTAATAATCGATGGATGGTATAGTGAGCTTACGTTGACCTTTTTTTACTCTGTTGTGTCTATAACGTTCTCATCCATCTCATCTCATCGAATGTGGGCCCACCACAGATTTTGAGTTACGAGTCCCTGGCTATTTCATGGATTCCTGTGAGACCATCTTGGTCAGGATACACAAGCAGTTTTTTTTTTTGCAGCTCCATGTTGTCAGTTGACCAGAAACTACAGACGTTAAAGAAATGCATTCACATTTTATTCACATACAGTTTGGAGGTCAAGATTTTCAATTGGCAGTCTGTGAAATCCTTTTTGTGGCTGGCAAACTATTTTCCATCTTGAAGTTATTTTAATTCTCCAACTTCTGAAATAAGGGTGTTCTTGATGCTGTAGTGGAACCAACTGAAGCCAGTGCAACCGTTAACATATGTGCACTAAAACAAATAATTACTTATTACATTAATTCAATAACTATATTTACTATAAATTGAAACATATTCATAAATTGCTTGAAATTCCTTTGATCAGATTGTAATTGTTTGTTCTGACGACCATATGTACACAAGGGCTGGAGATTCCTGTGTAACTGGGTGTGTTACCTGTTAATAGTACGTAATTCATCGTCACAATGGGAAGTCGTTTGGTCTGGAAACATAACACACAGGTCGCTCTTTTTTGGACCCACATGTGAACACACACACACACACACACAGCTGAGCAGTCGTTCTTGCCTTGTTAGCTCATGCATTAACAGGCCATTAACAGGCACCTGTATTCAAACAGAAAACAGGTTTCATTCAGTACAGACCTACTTAATATTTTTCAGCTTCAGTGTAGGAATTATAACATTTGTGACAGTTTAATTTCTTTAATTTCTGAAATATTTATTCAAATTAAAACGTTTTTTCCACTCGTAAAATTCATGATGAAAGCATCAGATCTGGAATGCTTTGGTGTGTCCTTGATTATAAAACAATGTTGTTTTTTTTGCATTCCTCCTTTTAAAGTAACAGGAAGCTGTGTTCTGCCAGCGGCCTTCAGGGGGGCTATTCCGTGCCTGTTGGACCAAAGGACTTGATTGGGAGTAATCCTTAATTAGGCTTGTGGCATTTTAGAGCACACCCTCACGTGCACTCATCTGGCCCTCCTGCCAGTGTGGAAGTACTGCTTTAGACCTTATTGATCTGTGGGGTGGTGGGAGGTGGTGGGGGGCACACACACATGTGCAAGCAGACACACAAGAATACAAACATACACACACACACACACACACACACACATGTGCAAGCACACACACACACACACACAGCAATACAAACACAATCCCGCACAAACACAAGACAGCTGCCATAAATAAGCATGCAGACACACTCACACAAGAGGGAGAGGAAGAGAGAGTGCATGAAGTTGACTTTGAAACCGCTGAAAAGCACTGACTATAATCCAATCTACTCGGCATTTAAAAATCAATCTATCAAACACACACAAAACCGCACACATGTACACACACACACACACACACACGTTTTCTCTCATATTCACACACTCACACACACGCACACACACAAACAGACATCTCCCTTACACCACGGAGCTCGTTACAAATGTTACACTAATTGCTTGCACAGAAGCGGCAGACAGACAGACAGACAGACAGACAGACAGACAGGTGGACTGAGTGTTCTGACTGCAGTGGGCCGAATGCTAACTGCACTAACTGGATTTGGAGTGGCTCAGTGTGACAGATGGGAGTGTGTGTTTGCAAGTATCTGGGAGAGCCTGCAGTGAGGACTTAGTGGGCGGGCGGCCACCTACACCGCTCTGGCCTCAGTCTCAGTCCTCCATTCGCAACACGCGGGTGTGCTCTGAAGGCAAGCCGCTTATTAGATCCCCACAACAGAGGGACTCGCTCTGCTGTGGGGATCCGCTTGAATCAGTTTGATGCTCAAATTTGACCCATGTTGTTTAGATTAATGTTTACACACAATAGTAATGTATTATTATCAGCTGGTGTATAGTCTCTGTGTATGAAGGCTAGACAGGCAGCATATACATGACTAACCAAATGTGGGAAATGCTTGTATCACGTATGTAGCACATAATTGATCATCTATTCATGTTATCGCATGTTAACTGGTGTGTCAGATGTGGAATGCCTTTAGATGTAAGAAAAGACCCCAACTAATTATGCACCTGCTTGCTATAACATGTGTGCACAGCAAAGCTCGCCTGAACATCTGAATGATCCTATGCTGCTCTAATATTGTATCCACCAATCCGTCCCCTTGCTCTGGGGTATCAGACAACATCTGTTTCCTTGTGTACTGCTTCACCCTCACCCCCACCCCCACACCTCTCTCCCACTATGTCTGCCTCTCCCTCTCTTTCCATCTGTCTGTCTGTCGCTATCAATACTCGATTGCACCGTCTAATGCAATAAAGTCAACTGATGTGAGACTTGGGTTAGAAACCAACTCATAATCCACTTACACCTTAGTTGGGTTACTATTGATTACCTGTCCATCAGGTGTTCGAAAAGTGCCGCGGCTGAATGTAATTGGTAACCGAGTGTAACTAAGCCTGTCTTTCCCAAAGTTAGAAATGTTCAGCACCCCTCACTAATTAGTCAATTGCATTAAGGTTAAACTCCATATGCAACTAATTTTTAACATATCATGCGTCAAATGTTTTAACCATCACATATTCCATAAAGTAAAACAAATTTAAACACAGAAGTTATCCTGTAAAAGTTAAACAGCTGTTAAAAAAAATTGTAAAAAAAATGTGTAATTTTCACTTTTGCACACGCTGCAATCTGGCTTGTTGCTACATGAACACGTGTGGGCCCTGTGAGGATGTGTGTGTGT
This sequence comes from Urophycis tenuis, assembly GCA_036785325.1. NCBI lineage: Eukaryota > Metazoa > Chordata > Actinopteri > Gadiformes > Phycidae > Urophycis > Urophycis tenuis. Next base: position 1,410,674 of record JAXIVH010000031.1, read on the forward strand.
GTGCTAAGTGACCTCTCTTGCTCAATCAAAGCCCACTTAAGGTTAGTGGCTCGATAGCCTCCTTAGTAAACCCCCCCCCCCCCCCCCCCCCCCACCACCACCTCACGTCCCACTGGTTCACTGGTACCAAAGTGTCAAAGTGCTTCACTCACCTCGATGTAAGTCTTCGTGCGTGCATCTGTGCATGTGAGTGTGTGTGTGGGCATGCGTGTGTGTTTGGTGGTGTGGGCGTGAAAGATTGTGCGAAAAAAACAGATGGAGAGATCAATGGAGGAAGAGATATGCCCAAGGATGAATTGGTGGATGCAGAGCTGTATGGAGGTCGAGCAGATATTGAGAAACAAGCGGAGGATGGTGGGAGAGATATATAGAGGGAGAGATGGATGGAGAGAGAAAGGGAGAGATATATGGAGGGGGAGGGGTATGGATATAGAGGGAGATAGGTGAAGGAAGACAGGAGTGACAAAGATAGGTGAAGGGAGAGACCAATAGAGGGAGAGATGGATGGAGGGAGAGCTAGATAGAGGGAGATATATTGAAGGATGAATGGAGGGAAAGATAGTTGTTCAAGGAAGACAGAGGTGCGGAGAAGGAAACCAGCAGCAGGATACCCCATTCATTCACCTCTCTGAGTGCATCCATCCTTCCCCCTTTTTTCTTTATCTGTTTATTTATAGCTCTCGATCGCTCTTCACCTGCCCATCCATTTTTCAGCCAACTCTCCTCTCCCTGGCCATTCAATTTCTCCCTCAAACATAATTTACTATCAAACGGTCCCAGTGCAGTGTACAGCCCTCCCCCCCCACACACACACTTAATTTAGGTATACTTAAAGATCAACCTCTGACCAGAATGGCTGAGTCAAAAATTACATAAGGGTATGAAATACATCAAGCATCTGAGGACCGTGATCACCTTCATTAATACAACAAAACTCAAAGCTAATGAATAATTTGAGACAGATCTCAACGGAAATGTGAGTTTGAAATGATGTTTTATTCATATTTGGTTCTGAGCAATCTTCACAAACAGCAAATAATGAGTAATAGGATAAGAGGTGATAATAGCCATCTTGATGGAATATTTACAATAAGGAAGACCAACCCAGCATATTATTAAGGCTTGACCTTGAAGAAGAGGAAAAGTACACAAAGCCTCAGACAGTGTTTATTCCACTTTATTGTAGGTAGGCCGGGAAGCTTGGAGAACCCTATATAATCTAAGCACATTATCGGAGTGTCCCGGCAAATTACTAACCATTTCACCCACATAATAGGCAATTGCTAATGGACCATTTGTTTTGGAAATAAGTACTTTTTTTAACACAACCTAGCGAGCGAGCGGCTGATAAGCGGTACTAAGGTGTTAATAGACGGTGATTTGCCATCTTTCGCTTTTCTTACCACAGCAATATGATTGTATTGTAACATTCCTGCAGAGTTATTCACCATTTTGCACGTCTTTTTTTTTCCTCCATTGCACCAAAATGTTTCCTGCACGGTAAATGTGTAGTCTGATTGTAATGGTGCCTCCCTACTGTTTATTGGAGAGCTCTTCAGTGGCAATTTACACACATTAGCCTTGTGAGTTCCCTCTCTGTACCTCTCTCTCTCTCTCTCTCTCTCTCTCTCTCTCTCTCTCTCTCTCTCTCTCTCTCTCTCTCTCTCTCTATCTCTCCCTCAGTCTCCTCTATCTCTCTCACTATATTTTCCATTCTCTTTCCTCTCCCTCTTCTTCTCCTTTACTCTCCACATCTCCCTCTCTCCCCCTGTCTCTCTCACTATATATTTTGCTCTCTCTCCCTCTCTCTCTTCATCTCCCCCTCACTTCATCGCTATCTCTCTAGCTCTCTCACTTGCAACACACCCAACAAACATACACATACACGCACGCACACACACGCACACACACACACACACACACACACACACACACACACACACACACACACACACACACAACAGCACACACTACGACTCCCACGCCAGAGCACTAACACCTAACACAGCAGTTTCTATTTTCAATCCTCTACTCTGGGCCACTCAGCCACCGGTGGCTGAGTGGCCAGAGTAGAGGATGAAAATAGAAATGTGTGGTGTGTTGTGAGTGGGTGGGTGTGGCTGGTGGGGAGGGCGGCGTTACCAGAGGCCTGGGCCCCCCTCCAGACTCTACCCGCCTGTCAGCCAGATGGGCAGCATGATAGTGTACTTTGTAAACGCTCCTGATTCTGCCACAGATCGATCGCTGAGACAAACTGCTAACTCGCTCTCTCTCTCATTCCCTTTCATCTCTCAACCTCTCTCTATCCTGCTAACTCGCTCTCTCTCGTTCACCCACACGCTCTCTTTCTCTCGATCGCTCTATATCTTTCTATCTCTCTCATTCCCATTTATCTCTCAAGCTCTCTCTCTCCCTCTACCTCTCTCTCTCTACCTCTCTCTCTCTCTCTCTCTCTCTCTCTCTCTCTCTCTCTCTCTCTCTCTCTCTCTCTCTCTCTCTCTCTCTGTCTCTCATTATCCCTTTCTCTCTCACACACACACACACACTCTCTCTCTCTCGCTCTCAATCTGTGGTTGACATTAATTAAACGTAAACCACCAGCCATCTGCCCCCACTTAGGAGGAAGCTGACCTCATGACTGCAGGCTTGGCACGCTCATGTGACCCCTACACGCGCACACACACACACACACACACCAATCCAATAAGTTACACACATGCACACAGACACACACGCACCCACACACACACACACGTGGTGCTAACTTATCCACACATTACTGTGCCGATTACAGTGTAATTAACGCTGCATGTAGACATGCTATGTGGTCACAAATAAACAACTTAAAAACACAGGCACACATGGCAGACACACGTGCACACACAAACTACCACCACACATAATGGCACACTCACACAAAAGTGTGTACACAGACACTGACCCATATAACATACCAACCTTGTGTTTCTGATGGGGACCCACTTCATGGGCTCATATTGGGCTCCTCTTAGGATCAGAGGTTAAACATGTAGGTCATCTGTGAAACCACAGACCTAAATAAAACCAGATGCCTTCTCTGCCTGTCTGCCATATATGTCCGCCTGTCTGTCTGTCTGTCAGTCTCACTATGGCAACTCATATCAATTCATATCTATCTAACTTGTCTATTTCTGTTTATACTGTATCTAAGTATTTGTGCCTCCTTCTTACTTATTTTTGCAATTCTTTGTACCTCCATTAGCTTTCCATTTTAGCTTTTTAATCAAATTAATCATTATTAATTCTGAAATCATTTAGAATATATATATATCAAAGTCAAGTCAAAGCAACTTTTTTGTCAATTTTCGTGAATGTACAGGACATACACAAAAACCGAAATGCTGTTTCCCTCGATCCCTGGTGTAAGACAGTTATAAACACAAATGCAATATAAATATCAAAAATAGGTATACAAAAAGAATAAAAATTAAAAGAGAAGAGAATATATACAAACAGAACAGCATAAACAGTATGAACAGTATTGAACATTATAGACGGAATATAAACAGTATGTAAATAGTATGGACAGTATAAACAGTATGAAACAGATTATTATAAAAATAGTTCTTAAAAATAGATCTTAAAAGTGGCTGTGCATGGTGGTGGGGGAGAGGAGTAGTGTGCAGGTGTGTGGGGGTGGATGGGTGGGGGTTAATGTCCAGGCTCTTGGGGAGAGGGTTTGTCTGCAGGTGTGTGGGGGTGAATGGGTGGGGGTTAATGTCCAGAGTTTGTGGGGGCAGAGGGCAGAGAAAGAAGGGGGGTCAGCGCTGGGTGGAAGTTCAGCATCCTGACCGCCTGGTAGAAAGCTGTCCTTCAGTCTGCTGGTCCTTGCCTTGAGACTCCTCATCCTCCTCCCAGAGGGCAGGAGGTTGAAGAGGCAGTGAGAGGGGTGGGTGGAATCACCTGCAATGCTGAGTGCTTTTGCGGGACAGGCGTGTACTGTATATGTCCTGGAGGGAGGGGAGGGGGGCACCGGCGATCTTCTCAGCTGCTCTCGCTATGCGCTGCAGGGTCTTCCTACAGGATGCAGTGCAGCCGCCGTACCACACAGTGATGCAGCTGTTCAGGATGCTCTCGGTGGTTCCCCGATAGAAGGAGCACATGACGGGGGCAGGTGCCCTTGCTCTTCGGAGTTTGCGGACAAAGTAGAGGCGCTGATGAGCTTTGCCAGCCAGTGATGCGGTGTTGCAGCTCCAGGAGAGGTTCTCAGTGAGATGCACCCCCAGGAACGTCTCCACAGCAGCAGGAACTTCTCTCACTCTCTCTACAGCAGCACTGTTGATGGTCAGTGGGGGAGGGTGCTGGGTGGAGGCTCTCTGGAAGTCGACAACGTGATATATATATATATATATATATACAGACACAGTATATTTGGGGTGTCCTCGATGCATAGTCAAATTTGATTCGTTAGGCTAGACAAATCGATGCCAAATCTTTGGGACGTTTGCGGGTTCAAACACATTCAATTGGCATATCAGAGTTTCCCACAGTTGTCTGCGGGCGAGGTGCAGCCTCTACCAACAAATGAACTTTTGGTGACATGACGAGAACAATGTGCGTGTCCAGTCACATGAGCATTGGCATACAACCTGACAGAAAAAACATGTCTAGGAATGGGGGGGTCTCCAAAGGTATACCTTGACCTTACGGAAGAACGGCCATCGGTGTTTGGAGCGGCGTTGAACATTGACCGGCAAAAAAGTATCTCTAAAGATAGATTACATACGTTATTATGTTGACAATAAAACATATTACATATGATATTATTATCATCATGTAAAACTAAATAAAAGTTAAATGAAAGGTTGTCCTTCTTTTAATATTGTATAATACCACTATGAAACCAAACAAAACTGGCAGTTCTGTTTGCCACTGTTTCCCTGACCCAAACATTAAACACATGGCTACTAAATCCGTCAGTAAGTCTTTCTATCGAAGATTTAAATCATTAAAGAGTTGAGGTACCCCTTAATATATGAAATATGTTATTAATAATAATCCAATTATATAATATAATAAATAGACTGATAGTGTAATTGGTGTCCCTTTTCCTTTTCATAGGTAGTGAGTGTCTTATGTTTCTCCCGTTCTTGTTGGTTTTATTAATTGGTCAGCCTCAATGGCAAGTAGGCTATAACATTGATAGCTGTTTGGGAAGCTTCCTCATAATGAGACAGCCATCGTCTTCATGTGCCTGTTAATGGAAGCAAATATTGACATGTTTTGAATTTTAAATACAGTACAATATGTAACAATGACGCTGAGAGTTTAAAATGGCTACAGCGGTCCAAATTGACAATACTGGAGAGAGTTGTCTCTGCACGGAGCTTCCTCCCCAGACTTGAAGCTCACGCTGGATACCAGGGTGAGGAGACTGAACAAACACAAGGGCAAGACTAGCCGACTCCCAACATATTTGGAGACAAGCACACTATGCGAGTCCTACAATGTGAGTTGATATGTACAGTATACATTTTAAATGTTGTAATGATTTGCACATTACAAACAATCTTGAATCCACGCAAATCCTTCTGGGTTCCAAGCAGTCTCGATCCCTCGAATGCAACCTCAGGATGTACGTGTGTTTCAGCACGGCTCTGCTCATGGAGCTCCTTCAAAGGACGACAGGGCTTTTCAGGTGGAGTAGAATCTAGTACAGTCTCAGCTGATCCAGTTTGTTTGCTTGCTTCCATTGCTGCGCCACACTGTGTTTGTGTGCCAATTTGTTTCATATCTGGAAACCCGGGGTACGCTGAGAATAGCGAATCATAACACACAGGCCAAAACAAAAACAAATGCTCGGACCCGGAATGGAAATTTCAAAGGAGACAACCGTTACTGACTGGAATATTGTTGTCGGAGAAGCAGCATTTTGACTTGGCATGCTTCCATCTCTGTTGACAGTTTATGAATCAGTACATTTGGTACACATAGCTCCTTTAATATTGAAATGTAAACACCATCAAATGGGTTTTGAATTCAACTTTTTGAAATCCAACTATGGAGTTTTTTACTTAGAACACAATTCAAGTTGCTTGAATTTGAGTGGTGAAATTCTAATGTTTGTTCAAAGTGTAGGTTGCAACATCAGGGATATCAAAGATAGGATAAGCAATCAAGACGTAATACCTTCGAAACCAACTTCTGGCCTATCAAACAGACAATGTAAACCCTGGATGACTCAGAACAAGATGTTTGCATTATTTAAGGATTTGGCTGGTTTACTAGATATTTTCAATGTCGAGGTGTAAATCAGCTGGTTAGGTAGTTTTCTCCAATAGTGCCAAAAACAAATCCAAGTTTCGCAAGAAAGTTGTGGAAACAAACACAAGAAAATGTGTTTGCTTGAGGGCGCTATTGGAAAATACTACTTAACCAGGGCAGTTTGTATACCTAACTTGTGTTGGACAAATAATAAATACTAATTCCGCAATATAATGGATGTCAATGGCTCTCCAACTGCCCTATATCGGAATTAAGAAAGTTAGTGGGGATGTTGTTGGTGAAAAAGTATGAAGTCATTATTACTTATATCATATATATATGTGTGTGTGTGTGTGTGTGTGTGTGTGTATTGTGTATATTGGGCACTGGAATGGTGGCCCAGGACTGTGTCAAACCCTGCGACATACACACAATAACATTCACTATCAATCTGTACTGTACAAAATACCGGGGAGAGAGGATGACAGAATCAACAAGAAAAACACCCACATAGATGCCATATATTATGAGGAAAAGTGGAAATGTGGCTGTTATCTTATGCAATCTGCTGGAGTGGTAGCCTTGGCTATCTTTCTTCTATTTTATGATACCATGATAATAAGCGAGCGAGCGTGTCAGAATTAGCCGATGAAGAACATGATGAAAGTGAGATACGTCTGCTTCATTGCCTAGGCCTACATTACACAGTGATGCTGATGTAGATCATATTAAGAGCTATATGCATTAAATATCATGAATGAATGACAATTTGTGATGTTTTTTACTGCCCATGAAGATAATTTTGAAATGGCTAGTCAAACTATTTTAGGTATTGTGTGAACTATCAAAAGAGCTAGCAAGTTAGGAAGAAACATGAACAGCAATTACATCCATTTGAGTTTGGTGAGGCTCTGTAGGTGTTATGGTTGGTTACTGAACTTGATGCATTTAAGGGTACCTACCAAATTACGTCACTGTCTTGGTTGACTTGGTTATTACAGAGAGTAAAGTACCAATAATATGCACCATTGGGTACTGTTACTGAATTCCAGGTACTGGTATCAGTTAGAATTTGAATGGTTTCCAACCCTACAAGAGGGGGGAGGGATGAGAACCCCAGTATGACGGACGAAACAGCAACGACAAATGGGAATGGATCAATGACTACGACCACGACATGCAGATGCGGGACAATCTGCCAAAAATAGCCGAGGCCTCAAGATTCACCAGGCCAGGATGAAGTGTTTGGAGAGGGGTGACGCACCAAAGCGCACGGGTACCACACCTGATGAGACGCAGGAGGAGCCGGGTCAGGAAGAACCCCATAGAGCCCAGATCCTCCGTGTGGCGCAATCAGCGCTCACAAATCCCACCCTGGGGAAGGTTCGAATCAAGTGGCCACAGGCCTGCAAGATGACAGCATAGGAGGAGTTTGATGAGGACGTCGACGAGGTGCTAGAAGCATCTGTGAAAGGTGATGTGGATCGGAGGCTGCAGACAATTACGACAATCATCATCTGTCTAGCCCAGGAGAGGTTCGGTGCAGAGGAGAAGAGATTTGCGCAGGCACCCTACACCATGAACCAGAGGGAAGTGAAGATCCACAAGATTCGACAGGAGTTGAAGTCCCTCAGGAGGCAGCACAAGGCAGCCAGCGAGGAACAGCGTCCCCCGCTGGCAGAGTTGCATGCCATCTTGAGGAAGAGGCTGATGACTCTACGCAGAGCAGAATGGCATTGAAGGTGCCGGAAGGAGAGAGCCAGGAAGTTGGCTTTATTCATTGCCAATCCCTTTGGCTACACCAAAGCGCTGCTGGGGGGTCTGCTCAGAGGAGGAACGAGATGTGCACATCCAGAACACCTACAGTGACCCCAACAGGCATATACAGCTTGGCCAGTGTGACATCCTTGTAGACCCACCACCTACCACCAAGGTCTTCAACATCAGGCAGCCACTTCTAAAGGAAGTCCAGGAGATTGTGAGGAAGGCAAGATCTAGCTCTGCCCCTGGACCAAGCAGAGTCCCGTACAAGGTCTACACGTACTGCCCACAACTACTCAAGTGACTCTGGAAGATCCTGAGAGTCATCTGGAGGAGAGGGAAGGTGGCGCAGCAGTGGAGATGTGCTGAAGGAGTTTTGATCCCTAAGGAGGAGGATTCAAAGAAGATCGACCAATTCAGGATGATTTCCCTACTAAGTGTAGAGGGGAAGATCTTCTTCAGCTTAGTAGCAAGGCTACTAAGCCTGCCAAGTCTGACTTCCTCTCCAGCAACAACTACATAGACACCTCGGTGCAGAAGGGAGGAATCTCAGAAGTGCCAGGGTGTGTAGAGCACACTGGAGTGATGACGCAGCTCATCAGGGAAGCCCGCGAGAACAAGGGTTACCTTACAGTCCTGTGGTTAGACCTAGCAAATGCATATGGCTCGATCTCTCACAAACTGGTTCAGACCATCATGACCAAACACCATGTGCCACATCATGTTGCAGACTTGATCCTTTATGGATGACCTAACGGTCACCACAGAGTCTGTACCAGGATGCAGATGGATTCTGCAAGGGCTGGAAAAGCTCATCCAGTGAGCATGGATGAGTTTCAAACCAGCCAAGTCCAGAGCACTAGTGGTGAAGAAGGGCAAGGTTACCGACAGGTTTCGATTCAACATCGAAGGGAACCAAATTCCAACCATTTCGGAGAAGCCGGTGAAGAGCTTGGGCAAGGTGTTTGACAGCAGCCTCAAGGACTCCTCATCGGTGCAGTCCACCTGCCAGGAACTAAACACTTGACTAAGAGCAGTTGACAGATCCCGCCTCCAAGGCAAGTTTAAAGCGTGGATTTACCAGCATGGTATTCTGCCAAGGATACTTTGGCCGCTACTTGTCTATGAGGTCCCAATTTCCACGGTGGAGACCTTGGAGAGGAAAGTCAGCAGCTGTCTCAGGAGATGGTTGGGGTTGCCCAGAAGTCTCAGTAACATTGTCCTCTACGGGGACAGCACGAAGCTCCGGTTGCCCCGGAAGTCTCTGGAAGAGGAATTCAAGGTAACACGGACTCAAGAGGTGCTGATGTACAGAGACTCAAGAGACCCTAAGGTGGCCCAGGCTGGAGTGGAAGTTAAGACGGGAAGGAAGTGGAGGGCTGAGGCTGCTGTGCTGGATGCAGAATCCCGGCTGCACCAAAAAGATTTGGTGGGCATGGTGGCTCATGGTAGAGCAGGCTTTGGGCTGTTCCCAACACCCTGGTATAGGGAGTGCAAGGGGAAAGAGAAGCGGAGGCTAATTCAGGAGGAGGTGAGGGCTGCAGTGGTGGAAAGAAGATCAAGCAGAGCGGTTGGTCTAAAACAATATGGGGCCTGGTCAAGGTGGGAGCAGGCAATGGACCGTAAAGTCACCTGGACAGACCTATGGCAGGCTGAGCCATACCGCATCACCTTCCTGATTCAGGCAGTGTACGATGTCCTGCCTAGCCTGGCAAACCTTTTTACCTGGGGGAAGGTGGAGACCCCGAATTGCTCTCTGTGCTCAGCCAGGGGAACATTGGAGCACATCCTGAGCTCCTGCCCAAAAGCTACCACTAAGAGCTGCCCGGGACTGGCAGCTCTTAGTGGACCTGAAACAGCTGAGATTCCCACAGCACATCGTCAGCCTCATCATGGAGCTGACGGTGCCATGGGAAGACCACTTGGAGGAGGCTCATGAAAGGAAGAGGACCAAATATGAACATCTGGTCATCGGCTATCGAGAGCAGGGCTGGAAGGCAAAGTGCTTGCCCATCGAAGTAGGCTGCAGAGGATTTGTGGGCCAATCACTCCACAGAGCCCTCAGTGTAATGGGCATCACAGGAGGAGCAAGGACCAGAGCCATCAACAACATCACCGAGGCAGCCGAGAAAGCGTTGAGATGGCTCTGGATCCGGAGAGAAGGTCCATGGGGACAAGCGAATGCCACCTGAACACACACCGCGGTCTGATCAACTGTGGTGGGCTCGCCTGGAGGAGGGTGTATGATGTTGTGAGACCCGAAACACCCAATTTAATAGCTAACAGGTTTAACAGGTTCCATCACTGATGATGTGTTCAGGTGCATCAGAAGATGTATTAATGAACTCAGTATTAGCTCCTTCCCTTATATAGCCTTTTTGCTGCTGCAGGTTTTTTGTAAGAAAATGTTCAAATGTACTTTGAAACAAATGTTAAATGTTACATATGTATATTTATATATCAAGCATGATATATTTGTGTTGACATCAAGGAAATCAGAATTAGGTTATTAGATCAGCCAGGTAGTTATTGTTAATTAAATGATTATTTGACATTATAATTACAGACTGTGATTCATTAATATCCTTGGGGCCAAGGAGCAGTCAGGCCATCAACCACCAAGACCCTCTGTTCAGATTGAAATGACAAGGTTCAGCATTAGATTCTGTACAATTGGATTGGATAACTGATATTATGCAAGTTTAAGACTGCACCATCTCTCACCAGTCCTATCCATGTACCTTTACTGAGGAAAGTCATTTTCTTGATGTAAAAGCAGTTGCTGCTAAGATACCTAAACCACTAGAAGTAGAACTTCAGAGATCCCAAAACATCAGGAACTAAGGTTTGGAACTCTGAAAGTGATGTGAATATACAACAATATGACATTGTATATCTACTTCGATTTATCATCATAATAAATATCCCAACCACCTCCATACAGAGTGTGATGAAAAACACTCAATGTGGTCCTCACTCTGTATCAACTGCAAGTATTAAGCACATTTCCATTTTCATATCCGATTCAGTTTACTGGATTGTTGAATGTCTGAGGTTTGGGTCTGAGGTTGTACTATAGATGACTTAGACTACTGCTAAATATAATGGAGAATACTGTTCATTTGCCCTCCACCACTCCTGCTTAAGATGTGTGATTGCATATCTAATTAGCATATTTTGTCTCTCAACAGTTTTCAGAATTCAGAATTCATGAACAAAATGTTAAATAATAATGAACTCTGACTGCTACTTCGTATTTGTATGTTAACGGCTGGCATTTTTTATTTACAGTATGTGATGCACTTTTATTGCCATAATTGTAGACTGGGTCTGATGCTGGCTGCTTTAAAAATGAGCTGGTAAGCCCACTGTGTGTGTGTGTGTGTGTGTGTGTGTGTGTGTGTGTGTGTGTGTGTGTCTGTGTGTGTGTGCCTATGTGTGTGTGTGTGTGTGTGTGCGTGTGTGTGTGTTTGTGCATGCCTGCATGTGTGAGGGTGTATGTATCAGTGTTGCAATATGGTACAACAATGATGACTCATCAAACGTTTGGGTCATCGTTACTGAGTACATAAGCCACAATGTTGTCACCGTTTAGTTTGACTAAATGGTTCCCAAATATGATTTTGTCATTACAAACATGATTTGGCATGCCTGTCTGTGTTTGATTTCAAGAAATGTTAATGGAGGTTTTATTAGGGCATGTCTAACTGAGCACTCGTTTATTATTATTATTATTATTATTATTATTATTATTATTAATAATAATAATAATAATAATAATAACCAAATTAATGTATTCATCAAGCCATTCAAATTATAATGTATAGTTAACCAAGCACCAACTATATATGTCATGTAAAAATATGAAAATTACATAGCATTACTTTGCTATGTAATGTTTTCTATCGGAGGATTGGCTAGCCGCAAGCTCTCCGCTGTAAAAACCTGATGACACTGGCTGCACAGGAAAGATATTGGAGGCTGTGGACCAGAGGGCGGGGTAAATGGAGTCCTTCCATTGCACCAATTCAAGAAGAATTCAGCACAGCTCATTCCACAACAAACAGACGGCACATTCAGTGGCATGCCAACAGCCAAGTGCCAGAAGTGTGGAGCATTCCACAGCAGCTCCTGACAACACGTCATTGATGGTGACAGTGATCATAGCCTGGATGCAGACTGAGCAGGAAGACAGTGCATATAAGAATGTGTTATTTCATCTTTTTTCATTCTACTCATTAATATTGAACATTAATGTGCTGCAATCACAATTCCTGTTAAGGGCGGAGGATTTGTTTGAAAATACAACAGCTGTTTTTTGCCATTATCTTTATGTACTTACATGTATCGGTACCAGTTCAGCAACACTGTCCTGGGTGCTTGGAAATGTTTCCCACTGGCATTAGTGAAGTGCTTGCTGCTTCATGTGGGGAAAGGTATATAAAATATGTGCCATTGTATATATACTTTTTCACTCACCACCAGAAGTATTTCAGCAATTCAAACATTAAAGCAGTTTCAAAAATAAGTACAGAAAATGAGAGGCATTGGACAGGCATTGAGCTGACCTATTGGTGTATTGTGATGGACCAGGAGCAGCCAGCAGACCTGGACAGTCTGGACCTTCCAGACAGGCCAAATTCAGTGCAACAGACTTAGTGTTGTAAGTAAGTATATCTGAGCAAGGCTTAACAGCTAATTTAGTCGTCATTTGAATCTAGATTTTAAATATAATTTCCACAAGCTTGCTGTCTTTACATGCAGACATTAGATGAAAGGTTAATTGGACCCATTTTTGTTTTATCTCTTGCAAGAGTGTCTCACCGTCAGGTGAAGCAGCAGACTCCTTTGATTCTCAGCATGGAAGAATCCCTGCCAAACAGGACTCCGGTAAAGGAGAGGCACCCCTCTGCTTTTACAAGTGACCTGGGTGGGCACAGCCCTTGAATTGAAAGAGTCTTAAAGGATGCCTCAGCTACATAGTGCTCAAGGGCTGCCTAAAGCATTGCTTTGGCCTATACTGTATCAACCCTTGCATTTTGGTACAGGTGATGCCACCATTTGATTTTTCCCCTCAAATTGCATGGACATGTTGATGCCTGGGTTAACTTATATAGACTACAAAAATATGGTCTAAGATGACTTGTCAGAAGCAAGTACAATGTTTATCAAAATGTTAAGTTTATTAAACAAATCTTGTAAGCTTTTCATATTAGCAGTTTAGCTTGAAGCTAAATGTTCTAAAACACGATACCAAATCATAATGCCTACACTGGGAAATATAAAGATCTAATGTTTGTTCCACATAGTTGGATTGCAAGGCTGTGTTTAACATATTTCCAGTTGCTTTTCTCTATTCTTAAACAGCAAACAAA
>JAXIVH010000031.1:1429052-1435956 GCA_036785325.1 Urophycis tenuis
GTGTTGTGGGCTTGTGCGTTTAGGTGTAATCTGAGGATGTCTTTGTGGTTTGTGTGTATGTATCGGCTGCTGGCCTCAGATGAAGGTACCTGGGACCCAGTACAGCCTTCGATGGGGGGGGGGGGGGGCTGGTGGGTTGTCACCTTGGGTCAGGATACTTGTGTTGTGAGGCCGCACAGGCAGGGCGTAGCCAGGACAGTTTATTAATAATAATAATAATAATAATAATAATAATAATAATGATGATAATGATAATAATAATAGTAAGAGATAGGCATGGGGAGTAAGCTGTACCTAGAGATGTCCCACTTTTGAATGGGGACCACCCCACACTATATAAATGACTTACTGTTTCGACAGGGTAAACGACGATTCGAACCCAGAGCAAAAAAAAAAAAAAATCTGATGCAGGATGTCAGCTGATTTGTCACGGCTGCTCTCCTCTCCCTCTCTCCCCCCGGGTGATTGATGCTAACGGACCCCCCCCCCCCACGCTACACATTCCTCACCACCGACCCCGGCCTGGCGTCTGAGTCCCTCCCCCACCCAGCAGCATCCTGCACTCGTAAAAAAAATAATACATAAAAACTGTCAACATTGACGTCCGCGCATTATTCAAGAAATGGGTTTGTGGAGGGTGATTTCTCCATGCGGACCACTAGGATGTGTTTGGGTGGGGTGGGGCGGGGGCTGCGTTTTGGGTGAGGTGAGGGGGGATGCAGTGCGCAGTGTGAACAAGGTCTCCGGCATCCATCATGTTGACAATGAGCCTCTCTGACGACCGGCGAGGTGAAGTGCACAGCGAGGCGGGGACACGGCACCAGACTGCTCCTTTAATGGAGAGGAGTTACCGCCCGAATGAAAAGCCGCTGACGTCGCCCTCGGCCGGTCACACGCGCGCCCGACATCACCGCGTTCGCTGGCGTCCTGGTGGCTCCACGGGGGCATCACGGTCACGCTAGGAGTTATTATTAACAACGCGGGGCGTCCCTTTGTACCAGGGACTCACTTACACTAATAATTAAGTGTTAGCAACGCCATTCATAGTTTTAATCAAGTGCGCGCCCACCTTCCCCTGCAGCGGCTCTCTCGCCTACGCGATGGCATATTTTTCAGCACCTTGGGGAGAGCAGAAAAAGACCTACTACCACGGTTCATTCACACTAGACGACGCTGGCTGTGAATCACCCAGCATGCTTTGTTTATACTCACTACTCAGACCCTCGTCTACTGAGATGAGGGCTGGTATTCCAAAGTTTAGCATCCTTGGTGGTTTTGTGTTTCTTTCTTTTATTTGTAATGGTTCTCAGTCTCAAAAGCAAGACAAGCAGGGCCTGTAATAACCGGAGCTGATTGCAGCGCCGGCTCGCTTGTTGAAGAACTTTGGGCTTGTTAAGAGCTGTGAAAGACGCCAACCAAAAACAACACCATGGAGTTGGACAACCCCTCGGACTCGGACTGATTGCCTGCAACAGGAGTATCATGGACCTGGAAAGATGACATATCACCACTCAAGTGTGTGTGTTTAGTTTTCTTACTTTCTTTAGTTTTCTTTTTTTTTCTTTCTTCTTCTTAATGTAATGCTTCTTCTTCAGGAAGAGAACTGACAGTAGTAAATTGCTGTGGTTCCTGCTAACCCTGACATTTCACAGAATGTGAAATGAGTACAGAAAGTCTACAGTGAGAGAGAGAGAGAGAGAGAAAACAGCGAGCGAGCTAGTATATGTGTGTGAGTGAAATGTAATAAATGAAAGGGTTCAACAGGCATTGTTGGCCATACACAATGACTCCGCCATTCACCATGTTGTGACTTAAGTGCAACCTTTGAAGTGGCGATTAAAAAGGGCGGTTGTGCATACCGAATACACCACCATTATGGCCTGAGAACACCGTGGAACTGAACCACCATTCTACCAAATGCACTGCAACAAAAAAAAAGTCATGCCAGTTTTCTGATGACCCCATTCTTTATCCATAATAGTTGTGTTTATGATTTTTGACCCACATATCATATCAAAGAGGATCTGAGTCATGCTAATGATTTCCTCTGATGTGCAAACCTCTGACGTGGAAGCCTGCCCCATCACACCACACAAAGCCATCGCTCACTGGGAGGATGTGTGTGTGTGTGTGTGTGTGTGTGTGTGTGTGTGTGTGTGTGTGTGTGTGTGTGTGTGTGTGTGTGTGTGTGTGTGTGTGTGTTTGTGTGTTTGTGTGTGTGTGTGTGTGTGTGTGTGTGTGTGTGTGTGTGTGTGTGTGTGTGAGTGTGCATGTGTGTGTGTGTGTATGTGTGGGTGTATGGTTGAGTAAGGGTGTCACTGGTGGGGTGGGGATGGTGTGGGCGGGGGGGTGGGGATGGTTGTGTCAGATGAGCCAGAGACAGATTGGGGGTTTTTTTCCCGCAGCATGCATAAATCAGAGGATAACAATCGGTCATTTGTGAGCAACAAGATGACGAATCTAACACGACCCAACATTATATATATATACAGTATATATATATATATATATATATATATATATATATATGTGTGTGTGTGTGTGTATACATACAGAGATGAACAAATGCTTGCTTTGATCTGGTGGTCCATCCTTTCAATTGGTGCTCTGCCTGCAGTGGAAGTAAAATACTGTGTAGCACTCCGAACGTAGTTGTTATTCCAAAGTTTGCTACTTCACAATGCGCTGTGACTGAAAGTCGCTCGCTGTAAGTGCATATCTCAAGGAAATCCTTCACATTATATTTCTCTTTCATTGACTTGTTAATGGAAATGGAAATCTGTGTTTAAAGGAAAACTTTTTTTCTTTTTTTTTTCATGTTTTTTTTCATTTTTACACCTATTCTACGATCAGTTTGGGTCAAAGTGACAAATGGGTGTGTTTTTTTTTTAATTGGGCCGGTATTGAGCGAGAAGACTGAAGCTGTAATCTGTGAAAAGTGCTTCTTTTTGCCACGCACACACTATTATATTCAAACATTATAGAAAGCATTACAATTATTGTCTTTATTCTGCTTGATCCTGGTCTGTTAGTTATTGTGTCCAACCAAGTCTTGTGCACGGAGAGGCTCTGCTTGTTGGTAGGTTGTTGCAGGAGACGTCCCTTTTTTTATTACAGGCTCAACTCTCCTTCAACCACATCGTTTAGCAAACACTACGCTATGCTTTCTGTTGGATGCTGACAGTTGTGTGTCTGTCTAACAGAACAGACTCCCCTCTCTCCAGCTCTCACTCACCTTTCCACCTTTCTCCTTCTGCAAAAGATGTGGCAAGACTATGTTATATATAGATATATAGATATAATAATAATAATAATAATCTGAATCTCTCTCTCTCTCACTTGTAATGGACGTCCATGCATGGGGCTCCGCTGCCCACAGGATTACACTATGGCCCGTTGGATCACGGCTGCAGTGTTCCTGCTCGTTTAACTCTTAGCCGTTTCCTGGCCTGTTGCACACACTTGTACCCATATGCGTTTGTGCATGCGAGTGCATGGTATCAAAGAAGAGGTTGTGATGGAACATAAGATTAGCAATTTAATCTTTAGTGGGGCAGCCGGCCTACTGGTTAGGGCTTTGGATTTGTAACCGGAGGGTCGCCGGTTCGAACCCCGACCAGTGCGCATGGCTGAAGTGCCCTTGAGCAAGGCACCTAACCCCTCACTGCTCCCCGAGCGCCGCCGCTGTTGCAGGCAGCTCACTGCATCGGGTTTAAGTGTGTGCTTCACCTCACTGTGTGCTTCACCATCACTGTGTTCTGAGTGTGTCACTAATTCACGATTGGGTTAAATGCAGAAGACCAAATTTCCCTCACGGGATCAAAATCAGTAATTCTTCTTCTTCTTCTTAATCATTTTACATTATAGTCAGTCTTTGTCATCATTGACAAAGGAAGAAAAACAATGCAAACCATTCAAAATAAAATAAATAAAACGGTTATTCTCCATATTAAAACTGGCCATGGCAGCAGTCTCACTCTTTGGCAGGCGTTAGCTACTAAACACTGCAGAGGAAGAGTAGGCTAGCATGCTAATGTAGGAGAGCTGATGAACATTACGCAGCCTTACGCTGATTAAAGTCCACATTAAGGCCTAGCATGCTGTTGTGTTTGTTTTATTTGTTGTTGCTTTTGTTGATTTTTTTTCAAAGTGGGTAGACACATTATGAATGTATTTTCCAAAATGAGCATATTACAAATATGTGTACTCACGTTGAAAAATAAAATAAAACAAAACAAATATCAAAGAAATAAATATATAACAAATGCAATTGTTTTCCCAAAAGGTTTGTCATTCTAATATGCTTAATATCATATTAGGCATATTAAAATGCCAAACTCTTGGGGAAAGCGATGGTCCTTTTTTACAGGCAATAAAATCCCCTTGGTTTTTATATTGTTGTGTAAAAATGGTCTTGAAAGAAAGGAAACATAACAACTTGTATTTCTGTATCAAATAACCACACAAAGAATGAACAGGTTATGTAGAGATATTTGAGGCTTTGAACAAAGACATAAATAGATCATGTAGATGAAGCAGCTGATATTGGGGTGCCCGTTGTGGTCATTAGGGTATTAATTACTCATTCAGAGTCTTTGAACACACTGGCCTCATGGGGGACCAGTATGTTCAACTCTCTCCAACTGGGGAGAGAGACAAAAAAAAACAGGCTTTGTTGACGCAGACAAGACCTCACATATGATGCCTTTTGCAGGCTATATTGTGCACCCCCTCCCCCTTCCTTTCGGATACCGTGACATTGATGTCAATACAAATCCATTCTTCATCGTTTCACAATCTTTTAATGGATGGAAGAAAAACAATGGAATGGAAGGAAAACAACAAAAACTAAACAATTAGCCAAATCCTTCATGTGGGTGTTGTGACAAAAAGAGATGGAGTGATGAAGACTGAAAAGGGTAGGGGGGGAGGGGGGGGGGGGGGTGCTGTGGATGTTTGTTAAGTGATCTCTCCCGTCTTGCCCCCAGGGGCCAGGACTAAAATCTATTTGGACAGGAGCTTACAGGATGTAAGCCTATTAATTCCATCTGATTCATGAGCTTCACGCAAAAAAAACCAACATCATTTGTGTGTGTGTGTTTCTGTGTGCATGTGTGTATGTGTGTGTGTGTGTTTCTGTGTTTCTGTGTGTATGTGTGTGTGTGTGTGTGTGTGTGTGTGTGTGTGTGTGTCTGTGTCTGTGTGTGTGTGTGTGTGTGTGTGTGTGTGTGTGTCTGTGTCTGTGTGTGTCTGTGTGTGTAACACCACCAGTTATTGCATTCCACCCATGTTCTGCCACAAGCATGCTCATCTAATACACGTAAGGCATGCACAATGCGTCTGCACGCACTCTGTGACAATCTCACAAACACACAAAGAGACACACGCAACGCAATTACACTCACATTCAATTAGAGAGTGGGGCAGAGCTGCTCTCCATACATGCCCCTCGGAACTACACTTTAGATTCAAAACCAATGCTTGTTTGTCTTGAATGTCTATTAGTTCATTATAAAGCATTATGCAATCATGCTACTGTGAGGGTTCATACAAGACAGGCACCCTTAACCTGAACACAACACAAACACAACCTGAACCTGCTGTTGATATTTCTAGTTCGGTATGAACGGTGAACACAACAGTGGTGGCGTTTAGATCCCCGCCATCTTACAGTGGGTCAAGATTCACCTGAGTTGATTCAACGCAACAAAATTGTCAAAATAAAAGTTCAATTCTGAAACAAAAATTGGTCATATTCAAACATGAATGGCTGAGAGCTGGCGTGTTGTCTTTATTGTTTCTATCCCATGAATACTGATATCATCAATCACCTCACTGCATCTGCATATCTTATGTATTCATGAGAAACGCTGCAGTCGTGATGGATTGAACAGTATCCAAAATAAAACAAATCAATAGAATTATGGAATCTCATACTGGATGGAATGGTTTCCTAAAGAACCCAAGTGGAAGGGAATGTGGGAGGGAGAGCTCGGGGAATTTCATCCCTGGTGAGTCCTGAGACATTAGTGCAGGCAGAGACACAGAGACATACAGCACTAGGGGACACAGAGACACAGAGACACGCAGCACTAGGGGACACAGAGACACAGAGACACGCAGCACTAGGGGACACAGAGACACAGAGACACGCAGCACTAGGGGACACAGAGACACAGAGACACGCAGCACTAGGGGACACAGAGACACACAGCACTAGGGGACACAGAGACACAGAGACACACAGCACTAGGGGACACAGAGACACAGAGACATGCAGCACTAGGGGACACAGAGACACAGAGACAACGCAGCACTAGGGGGACACAGAGACACAGAGACACGCAGCACTAGGGGACACAGAGACACAGAGACACACAGCACTAGGGGACACAGAGACACAGAGACACAGAGACACACAGCACTAGGGGACACAGAGACACAGAGACACGCAGCAATAGAGGACACAGAGACACAGAGACACGCAGCACTAGGGGACACAGAGACACAGAGACACGCAGCACTAGGGGACACAGAGACACACAGCACTAGGGGACATGGGGACACCTCTAGTGAGCACAAACACGACAAGTCCCTGCAAGCCAGGCCACCTCGGAGGAAGGGGAGGGAGGAGGGAGAAGAAATAAAGAAAAACGACTTGTATTGCTATTTGCACACTCTGCTAATGTTCCCTTCCCCCGACCGCTGTGTTTGGGCTTCAGCGCGCACCAGGGTCTTTAGCTCGCCAAAATAACTCCTACAACATACCCCCCCCATTTCCATAAGATACTCATGGAGTGTTTTTTTCATTGACTGTCCTATTTGTGTTTAGAACACCAAGGCATGATAGCCTCTGGCCTAATGTCCCCCCTCCTCACCCACCACCCACCACCCCTCTCTCTCA
>JAXIVH010000031.1:1443656-1517996 GCA_036785325.1 Urophycis tenuis
ATATTGAAACGGCTTGCAGTGATTTATCACAATCACAGCTGGTGGTAAGATAGGGGCACTTGAATTGACCTTCGCCAATTCTGAGGTGCAGTCGAGGCTTGTTTACTTGAGAACGCGCTGGATTGGGCAAAAACTATACGGCTGATTCCAGCAGCCGGATTGACGAGATAACTGCTGGGGATAGTGGCAGATATGAGACACTTCCGTCTCTGGAAGAGAATACAAGGTTATGTGTTTAAATAATGCCTGACCCACTACACGGCAAACAAAAGAACACATTGAGATAATGTCAGGAACGCGATCTGGTTGCAGACAGTTGTGATGACTGGAGCCACAGAGAGCTACCTTGGCGCTCATTCATTACAGCAGAGAGGGAGACAACGATTCCAGTCGCAGTTTGAGTTCAAAATGACAGAATAATCGTTTCAAGTGGTCCCATTTTGTTTAATGCACTGCTGCGTGACTTCATTTCGCCATATGCTGCTTATCTGTGCATTCCTTGTTGAAGTTGTTCAAATGGCTATTTCATATTTTATGTTGTGAAGCCAGCACTACCGTTTGTTTATGTTTCTTCATGTGCTGCTGGAAGTCAAACTATCCATGTGGTTTACTGTTCGATTAATGCTATGGAAATTTTAAAAATGTATATTTTATTTTGTTTTAAGTTGGCATTAGTTTTGTATTGATGCAACCAACGGCACCGTATTACACTGTTCACATCACACTGAGTTTTGCAAACCGTTTCATGCCTACTGCACATATTTCTGTTACCAGGTGTATCTGCTAGTGGGCAGCTGATGCTCCACACATTACTAGCAGATATCTGGATGGCAGGGGTACAGCTGTTGCAACAAACACAGTAATAATAATAATAATAATAATAATAATAATAATAATAATAATAATAATAATAATAATAATACATTTAATTAATAATATGCAATAATATACAATAGTATTCATATGTATGATGATATGTAAGTATTACATATTAAAGTAAGTCTCGTTTGTAGAATGCTGAACAATATGAAACGATGCAACCATACTTGCATACTGAGTTCTTTCCACAAACAATATTGAGCATTAGACAAGCTACGTTGCATTTTGTTATCATTATTTTGGGTTGAAATCCTGGTTATCATCGGTGTATCTCGTTTCCTCTACTGCCTTCAAACAGCTTTCAACCAATTCCATTGCTTTGTCAATCTCCATCTCACGTCTCTTCTTCCAACGTTGGTAGGAGAACAGCCATATGTTTTTTTGAAGACAGAAGCACAAAGAGGAGGAGATGCAATCATTCGACACGCCGGCCACCTGCTGTGCCTGCTCACCTTCAGCCATCATCCGCCGATAAAATGCAGAGAATGGATTCACAAACAATGGTGCTTACGCACATGCACACACGCACGCACGCACGCACGCACGCACACACGCACGCACACACACACACACACACACACACGCACGCACGCACAGGCACGCATGCACGCACGCACGCACACACACACACACACACATACACACACACACAGGCACGCACGCACACACACACACACACACACACACACACACACACATACACACACACACAGGCACGCACGCACACACACACACACACACACACACACACACACACACACACACACACACACACACACACACACACACACACACACGCACATGTACATACACACACACACACACACACACACACACTGTTCTCTTGGAAATGAGATAAGCTTGGAGGAAAAGCGTCCACTGAGGCCCTCTTGTTTCCTTGAGTATGTTTGCATCCGTTTTTCGTCAGGACACACACAAAAAAAAGCCACGGGGATGACATTTTTTATCAGTGCCTATCTCCGGATCAGCGCTACGAAAAACAAGCGTACCGAAACTCTCCAGCCCCCCCGCGGCTTACGTCCATTTGGTGCAAAAGGTCTTTGACGCCTCCCTCTCCTGTTGTCCTTCTGTTTCACAATGGCTCCACGCGCAGCGCGAGGTGTACTTCCAGCTCCGCGCTCCCCTTGGATCTCACTGTGCTCATTAGCAGCTGGGCTGGCATTCAGCCGGGGAGTAGCACGGGAGAGTATTCCTGCTCCTTTCTCTTTTCCCCCGTCTGTATTTGAGCTGTAAAGCACGAGCGTGACATTTTCCTTCCTCCACCGAAATGGTGAAGCTTTGAAAAACATGTCTTGTCGGTTTGGTTGCCCAGAGGGATGGAATAATATGCAGTGATTTGGAATGTTGCAGGGTGTCTCAGTGTAGGCTTGAATGCTAGTAGAGGGCTGTTATTAGTGCAGGATGAAAAACCAAAGGCAAACTAATAAGGAGAAGGTCCTGCGCTCGGCCCTTGGAGAAATCTGCATGCTGTCTTCCGTCTGATACTCTTGACTCTAAATATTGTGGACTCATCTTTGGCTGTGATCATTTGTAAATAGAAAAAGTCACTTCTTCTTGTGTGCGATTTATATTAGCAGTGATCAAAATCCAAGGTGTTTTTGGAGCCGGTCTGAAAGCAACCGGTTGGCTTAAGATAAAATAAGATAAGATATTCCTTTATTAATCCCCCTTAGGAGAAATTCATGTTGACCAGCAGTACAGTGGGATAAACGAGTGCAAATAAAAACCAGAGTATATATACAATAAATAGATTTACCGAATTGAGATAACATTATATGAAAGCTATTAGAATAAGATAAAATAAAACATACTATATAGTAACTTTCCTATTGTAGGTGAACTGTGCATTGGTAGATGAATCTGACTGAAGTGTAAATATAAATATAAATGTGCAGATGTAAATGTGCAAAGTAAATGTGCAAATGTGCAGGACGTCACAAGTAATGGAAGAAAACATAAATAACGACGGCATAGGCAACAGACAGTCCTGAGGTGTGGGGTGTGGTGTTTAGTCCATTATCAGGAGGTGTTGGGGCTCACGAGACGTTGGGAGGGGGGGGGGGGGGGGGGGTTAGGTGTTGTAGAGTCTGATAGCTGATTGCATGGCTTTTTTAGTTCTTAGTTTGAGATATGGGTGGACGTATGTATGAGTCAACTGAGCGGTGTGTCTCGTACTCAGCCGTCTGTCAGTGTTCACTTCAGTGGATGACTTATTAAATGCTTCCTTTTTGAATGCAACCATTGGGACATCTGACCGACCGATTCTCTAACATCAATTAACTTGTGTTGGAAGCACAGATATAAGCCGGGCTCGGAACCTCGCCACAGAAGTCTTAAAACACTTTAAAGAATAATTCAAAACTTTTTAATTGGCTAACTTTTTTGGTCTGATGGGTCAGGCAATCCGATTAGAATAATTAATTAGAATACAATATGGGTATGAAATAAAGAAATTGTTTTATTATTTTTCCTTACAAACACTATAATAAGAATTAAACAAGCATGCTGTGTCTAATCATTCTGTGTCATTTAAACAATAATCATTTAGTATTATTTAGCAATTTTTAAAAAGAGAAAGAACAACAAAACAAAAAGCCAAAGTTGTTGGCTTTTTGTGATGTTAAATTCCCACAAATTCCATTCAAGCAATATAACTACCTTGAACAGAACACAATGCTGACTGACACACACACACACACACACACACACATGAACTGGTTAACACAATTATGTCAAAAGGATTGTTCATATTCAGTGCAACAAAAACAAGATGAAGTCACACAACAAACAATTCAACCTTGTGAATTCCTGAAGTCATGTCATTCTCACCTTATGACATTGACATTCGAAAGGGACACTATTATGGAAACTAGATTATGATATAAGTAAACAGGATGATGGGTGTCAATCTATTGGGTGATAAGACCTAAACATGTAAAGACACATTGATGCTCATGACTAATGCATTACTCCCATAGCTCTACATCTATTCAAGCAACATGCACATACACACACCCACCCACCCGCACACACACACACACACACACACACACACACACACACACACACACACACACACACACACACACACACACACACACACACACACACACACACACACACACACACACACCCACCCAGCCACCCACCCACCCACCCACACACACACACACACAGCCAGACACCTGCTTAAACATCATTGGAGCCCTAAAGCCTCTTATGAAAGCGCCGGCTCTCGCTTCGTCTAGCATGACACCTCACTGATAACATACACTTTGTTGTCCTCTGGCAGTTTTGCTGCTTTTTTGTATAAAGAAAAAAACACCTGGGCTCAACCAAACCCTGGAATCTGACATTGCTGCTCACCACCTGTTCTGCCTCAACTACATGAAAAGCAGAAGCAGCAGCACCACCACCCATCTCTGGCGCACCCCACTCCCTTTTGTTGGCCCCTCGATATTGAATACATTATTTGAGCATGGTGAAATGCCAGGTGATTCTTACTTATTATCACTTGTAATGGTGACACTCATTGTTCACATCAGCATGCATGATGAATTAATACGATCCTCTGAATAACTGGAAGCAAGGTGCGAGCCAGACTGGGTGGATAGGGGGCTATTTGGTGACTTGGAGCGGAACACAGCAGGATGTACAGCTAGCATAACAAAATAGTGTTTGCTTGTTACTTTCTGTGTATATCCACACAACCCTAAAGGTAGGTGTCAATATGCCAAAGGAAGGACTGCAATGGTAATGCTGTATATATGGACAGCTGTTGTATATGGTAGAAGACGGACTGAAAAAGCTCTGTGAATGAGCTAGAGAGAGAGAGAGAGAGTGTGTGTGTGTGTGTGTGTGTGTGTGTGTGTGTGTGTGTGTGTGTATCGCCTCATGCATCTTATACCTCCTCCCCCAACACACACACACACACACACACACACACACACACACACACACACACAGCCCTTGATTAGATTATGTGTCTGTCAACACCTCGGCCTTCTTATTGTCAGCCCAGCGGGACCCGGGCTAATCCAGTAGCAGGGGTGCCAGGGAGCATGTGGGTATAATTCCCTGCAGTCAATAGACGAGGTGGTGGGGAGCAGGAGGTGGGGGGGGGGGTGGGTGCAGGCAGGGGGGAGTGCACGTGTCATCCTTCCCCTGTTAATCCCCTGAACGACCCAGCGCACGTCACCAGGGCAGTGTTTGTTAGGTCTCTGGTTCCCCGACCGCACCCCCAGTAAAGCTCTCTGTAATGAGTCCACGTCCTTATGAGAAACACACACACTGACACAGAAAAAACACACACATGCACATGGGTACACACACACACACACAATCACACACACACACACACACACACACACACACACACACACACACACACACACACACACACACACACACACAGACACACACACACACACACACACACAAACAATCACACACACACACACACACACACACACACACACACACACACACAATCACACAAAGAAATCCCTATTTGCCATTACTCTATTTACCATTTATTCTGAGAAAACATCAATAACTACTGTTTACTAGTATCTAAATAACAATTACAATAGCACTGACGAAAGAAAGACTGACTAATCTTACGTAGCACTCAAGAGTTACATTATTGGGGAATTGCAATTTCTTGGGTCATGTCTGCAAGAAGAACACTTTCAAAAATCACTCCACAGTAATGGTCACGTAACAGGAATGGGGGTCACATGACAGAAATGGTCACATGGCAGTGATGATTATTCTGAATTGTAGCCTCAGTGTCATGATAGATATCACATTGCCAGTAGCACTTTTCACACATCAACATTGTTTATCCTCTGTGTGCCCAAGATTAGGAATTATGTCGCTCTTTTCATATTTTGCTGTAATATAATGGAATTCTATAGCTTTTTTATATTTCTGACTTCAAAGGAGAATTGAGATTCATGGATTCATGAATTCTGATCCCGTATTGAAGTAGCGCTGGCAGTTAATCAGTGTCCCAAATGAAAGCCTTGAGTGGTTTTGTTTGGAGAATGACTAATGCGTCCTCTAACGAGTCCTTCCCTGGCCGACTGCCTGCCTTGATGAAAGGTCAAGCTTGGCGTTGCAGGCGCTGACCCAGGCAGCGCTACCTTTTGTTCCAGCCTGATTCAAAGAAACACAAACAAAATATGTTTTCATAGACAGAACAACAACATCACCAGAGCTGCTCATCAGGCAGCGCTCTGATATGAGATCGGAGGAGACGCCTTCAGGAGACAACAAGATGCAGCCCAGCTGGCCCCTGTGTCTCAGGCTATCGGCTGGCCGACTGGGACTGACAAGCTGTTCAACAATGATAGCTATTCTCATTTCAGATGCTATCAAATGCATGTTCGGGTTGAAACCATTATTGTAAAAGAAAGTATACGAAAGTTTCAGTCTGAATTCGGTGTTTAAGTTTTTGCTCAGTGCAACATTTTGAATACCTAACCTGAATAAAAGAAACACACAATTATCATAATATTCATAATATGTTGACATATTCAGCAGGTCCATGTAAATACCCCTACCTTTCTTAATTTATGTTTTGCCTTTTCTAATAAGCTGAAATGGTTAAGAGCAAACATTTGTGTGCTTATGAGAGATAAACACAGAGAGCGGGAGAGAGGAACACTGTGACACAGTTTTTAATTAGCACACACTTTATTGAACTAACTCACAAACTAACATATGCAAGTAATGTTGCATACGTGAGATTATGCTAAATGTCTTATTTATTGTAGTATTTCATATTTGTTCAAATGTATTTCCTGAAGTAAGAATCCCCACCCCTGAATAAATTGATGTGCAAATATTTAAAAGCTTAGCCAGATCATTTTGAATAGTGCATAAAAGTTCCTAAGGGTTGAAGCAGATACCAAACCACTATGTGGTTATCTTAAATCCTAATGACCTTAATGATCTCAAATCTTCATAATTTACCCAAGATCATTTTCACTCCTAGTCTCATATACAGAGACTCAGTAAGGAGCAGAGCATCTTGTCATATAGTTTAACACGGATGTTACACAAAATATATTTTTTTATATTTTCTGTTACAAGCTGAAAAAAATGGCTATCAAAACCATTTGGCGGCGATGTTTGAAGACACAGCAGCTTTTTAATCATCCTGCGCTGCAACGTGCCAACAGCTCTACGGAAGGCCGCAGGTGCCCACTCGCCTCCTAACACCAGGCAGCATTTAAGGAAATATCTTGAGGCCCAAAAATAAAAACATGTCAAACTGCAGTCAAATGCTGGGCAACGGTTCACTATCAGACGACTCTGCTGCTACTGCTGGAATAATAAACCTCCCAGTCTGCAAGTAGCTTGGAAGCTGGGAGATGAATTAACATCTATTCCAGTAACACAAATGACAGAAAGGATATGAATTATGCCTGTCAAATGAGAAGCACACACACGCACACACAAACACACAGCGTCATACTTACTCCCATTATATTTGTCAAGGATAATAATACTAACAATATTTAATAATAACATAACAATAATTGGGGAAAAGGTAATCTTAATAACTGAATGGATTTACATGAAGTAGTCATATACACACAGATAATCAAATATATGCAAATAATATCACCGCAATTATGATGAGGCCTTTTTAGCAAGAAAGTTGTATGCAGCTGTCTTATGTCTCA
This sequence comes from Urophycis tenuis, assembly GCA_036785325.1. NCBI lineage: Eukaryota > Metazoa > Chordata > Actinopteri > Gadiformes > Phycidae > Urophycis > Urophycis tenuis. The sequence goes on from JAXIVH010000031.1 coordinate 1,451,252, forward strand.
CTCAGTCTCAAACGTAAGAGCAGGATTATTGAAGACGTGTGTAGCAGGTGGACTGTTAAACATGAATGCATGCTGTGGGCCAGGTTCTTCTATCAGTTTATTAATGATGGTTTTGTTGACAAGTGCGGAAAAGAGATGTTGACGCTGTTTAGCGACTGTTTGGATTGATGAAGAAGAATCTGTTGTCACTCAGCTCAACGCGTGCATGTGACAGATGATGGCAAATCGACAGATGCATGCCTGCGAGTCAGTCATTCTGCCTGATCACACTGTGCTCCACGGTGTCTTTGTTAACTGTCAACAGTGCAACTGTGTCATTGACTTGACAGCACGAGGTGTTATGTAATGTAGCGGAGACCTTCTTTATAGACACTGTGACATTTACAGGGCATACTACCAAGTGAAACAGTGGGGGGGGAGCTTCGGATTTGATTATGCTAGGGTGAACAAACACGCTTGCAGGCGATAGATTGTGGGAAGAGGAAAAATAATATGCTAAACATACAAACATTATAGAACTAAATACATTCAGCTCCAAAGCAAGTTATGTTTAATGGATCGTTATCAAAAAACCCACATAAAAACATGTGTCTTGCATTCATTGCTTATTATGTGAATCTCATGTTACATGATATTTAAGAAAATATCACCGGGAATGAGCTGCTGACAACTTCAAAAGTCAATTGTCATTTCACAGAGATTTCTTGTGTCGTGTGTCCTTTGGACATAGTATGCCTTCATCTGGAGGGCAATTCTGCAGAAAGTCTTTGTTGGCCATCAAACAACAAGACTGGGTATGTTGTGGCCTGAACACTGGGAAACAGATGAAAACACATCTACACAACAGTCAGCACACTTAGATGGAAGCCTTCATGGAGGGCACGCAACGCAAGGACAAACATTGTTTGAGTTTTTTGCCATTGCCAGTTAATGCAATTCTCCAGCAAAGTCTTGCTTGTTGTTTGTTTCTTTAGCAGCCACATCTATGACAAATACATTGACAAATCTATGTTTGTTTGAAAGGATGATGATGATAATTAAATTGTTAAGTCCAATGTGCGCCCCAAACTAGGATATAGTGCCAACCAGCATCACAGACTCAAAAACAAAAAAATGGCTGGTCGATTCATCAGGGTGCTTCTTCATGGATAAAACTGCACCTAATAAATAATCCAGGGGGGTATAGAAAAACAGGAGTACTATTGTCAAAGGGTTAGAGACAAAACAACCCTTAACGGACCAATTTGACAAGGGTGATGATGATCTGTATGGTATCCGTCTAACAAATATCACGTTAATATCAAAATTTGGATAAGAGATAAGCTCAAATCTGGGTGAATGGAACATTGCACTTTCTTTAATTTATTTATTTTTTCGACCAATCATGTTGCTGGAGGTGGGGCAAACACCAACTCAGCCAGCAGTAGTTTATTTTTTTTAAAGTATCTGGAAAGATTTCTAATCCACATCACAGCCCGGCCCCTTTAGAAATACACTTATTAAACCCCCTCCTGAAAACTTCATCCACTCATGTCGATGTCTCTGTAACAAAACAGGAAACAAGCGTAACCCCTGCAGATCCTGATTCATGGCCCAGACTCTGTCCCTCCCATCAGAGTTGTCCATTGGGTAAATATTTGCGGCAAAATACGATTCTCAATGAGCATTGTGTTGAACAAAAGAGAGGGCTACCACGGTGGGCGACTGGAGGGAGTAACTTCCCTTCTCACAACTGAACATGCTGCACATGCTGTCACTTCTATTCTACACATGGAAATATTGAGCAGTAAATAATCACAAGTGTCAATAAAGCTCAGGGTTCCAGTACACTGCTCCTGAAAATACAGCAAGATCAGGTGTCAATCAAGGCCTTACAAGAGGCTTCTGAGTGTGCGGTGGTGGCAAGAGAGGGGCATGCAGAGGATGGGGAGTCAAAGGAAGATGCAGGGGAAAGGCAGAGGTGTGTGAATATTTAAATTGAGACCCAGGCCACCTTCCCATACCACTTAGTGAACCAGCCCAAGTACTGGTCGAAGAGTTCAGCCTCAGCTGAACCAGACCACCGTGGTGTCAAAAATACAGATGTTAAGGGAGGAGAACAGGTATTACAGTACACTACAGGTCACATCGGCACTACGGCAACTGTAGTCTTGTATCCCTGCAAACCTCTCACACAGTACTGCAGAATTCCAATGCTGCCCCACTCTGGTGGCAGAGGATGAGGACACCTGAGCAGGAGAGGGCGATGGTAAGAGCAGACAATGTCCTGAGATTGTTGAGAGAATTGCAGTGTTAAATGATGGTGACACAATGATATATAGAGGTTAGGCCAGGCAGTAATGTTGTGTGTCAATGACACTCATGACATACACACACACACACAACATGACAATCCTGACTGTCACAGTATGTGAGTGTCTTTTCAATAAATATGAGTTTATGGCTTTACAGAATGTTACACGAAGTGTAACAGCACACATAATGTTGCGCTTAACATTGTTGTTTTCCATGGCTTCCTGTACTATTTTGGTTTGATGTGAACTCCTCTATATTTTGGAGAGGGCGATGGAGCCAGATGCAAATGCACCCCACACACATTTGTGTATGTAGACGAGGCAGGATTCAACCAGAACAAAGTTAGATGGCGTGGTAGGAACATAATAGGTCACTGAGACACAGGCAGGCCAGACTGAGGGTAACATAACAGTGTGTGCCGCAACCTCTGACCTCTGACCATGGTGTAATCCACAGTGTTCCCACCATTGGACCCGACAGCACAGCCTGGAATGTTGATTTTGTTGGAGGCCTCGACAAATGAGCTCATCCTTGAGAATGAGAGGTAGTGGTGAGGCTGACTCATCACATGATGTGGTCATCTGGGACAATGTCAGTTATCAGATACCCTTTCTTGTCAGGGAATGGTTGGCTTCCTGATACAGAATGCTGATGGCGTTCCTGCCACCCTATTCAGCCTTCCGTCAATCCATTTGAGGAATTATTTTCAGAATGGAGGTGGAAGGTGTACATTCTCCAGCCCCATAAACAGTTAGCTCTACAAGGTTGACTATTGGACTGCTGAGGGTGGTTGCAGCATGCCAGAAGGTTCATCCTCAGGTTCCATTTGAGGGAAATGCTGGACATCAGGTGATGTTTGAGGTTAACTGTTGGTTAACCGTTAGTTAACCGTTTACTACCTTGACGATCAATACCTCCACCTGCACTGTTTACTGTCACTTTAATAACTACCGTTTATTACCCTCACTTTAATAACTACCGCCACTTTTCATGTTGTTCAATTTTGCACTCTGCACCTTATTCTGCATTTCAACCTGCACCTTTATCGCTCATTTGCACTTCTGGTTAGAACGCCAACTGCATTTCGTTGTCCCTGTACTTGTACTCTGCACAATGACAATAAAGTTGAATCTAATCTAATCTAATCTAATCTAATCTAATGTTTCTGAGGTGCTGTGGCCTTACAGGGAGGAGAGACTGGACGCCCAATGAGAGCATAATAACTGTTGTGATTATACTCTGATGAACACGTTTTTTGGTGTATTTGAGGTAACAGGAAATCTTTTACATTGACAACAACATTATGTGCACTGTCTGTCTTCAGTCTTGATGCATATTTTGAGTGTCAGGGTTTAACCGATGTTCTAAAGGTACTATACATTTGGTGACACATTTGTTGGAGCGATTGAGGGACTTTTTATGCATGTGGTTGACATTTTGAGTGATATAGGTGTTATAGGATATTTTGCGATGGGTGGTATATTGTTAGGATACATTGGCATTTGCAGTTTTGAGAATTAGGTAAAACATTTTGGAAACTGAGAAAAACAAAACAAAAAATAGAGGTCATTATCACTGCTAGCAGTTCACTTGAAGAAAAGTGTCACCAATTATATTTGGTAGAATCTATAAAAGACAAAAGACAAAAAAGACACCTCTTAAACTTAGTATCAGTGACGACTGTTACTGTGGCCATCCCATGGTTGGGTTAGTTTGGTATTTTTGTTCAGTTAATGGAAGGAATATAAATGTGAATTTGTGAATTTTAGTAGCAGCCGTATGTGTGGGAAGCTGTTGCTGGTTTTGTGAATTGTTCTGCCCAAAACTATCCTTTAAGAAATTCAAGGTGATCTTTCTGTTGAGAAATATATTAGTTTATTGTGTCACACAATGTTAGACAAGAAGTACTCCTGGCAGATGTAAGCGAGGCAGTTAATAAATGGTCTAGTTAATAAATGAAAAAGTACTGAAGGAAAGTTGCTTGAGGCCACCGTCGATAGCAACAGCAATTAAATGATGGAGAAATAACCAGGGAAGCATTTTTATAAATAATGAAAAACAATGAGAGTAAATGGAAATCATACTTATTTGTGATTCATTTGGGGTTTGAATGAAGTGGGCGACAAACCAAAAATGCAATATCCAGCGATGTAGGACATGAGATGAGTCCTATTCCAGGGCTCTATCTCTTGCATTGTGGGGACAGTGTGTGCTACATTTACAAACAGAAACCCAGGCTTCTTGATTGTGGTTTTATTGGTGAACGTTCCATCAACTCTCACGCACAGATGCTCTGCTGGATGACCTTTCATGCACGCGTTGGTCAATACAGGGATGAGACCAAAAAGCAGAGAGCCCACTGCTTCTGTCTGTTTGTTCTGCCTGTTTGTGTTTTTTCAAAGTCCTTGAATCGATGCGATTCTCTCAGGGTTTGTTGTTCTCCCTGTGTGTTTGTGTCGTACAACGCTAACTATGTGCTGTATTCCAGGCATCAGCTCAAGTCACACAGAGCAAATGTTGCAAGATGCAAATGAACAACAATTAAACACATATACTGTATATATGTGTATATATATTCTTTATATTTAGATTCAAGAGATCTGTATTAATGGTTGCTCAAGGGGGATACAAAGAAGACTGAAATGAATTTGAGTTGAAAACCATGACACACAAGTAGTCCAAAATCAAAAGAAAAATGCCACAGTTAGGGTTGCAAAATTCCGGGAATGTAAGGGAATAAACAGGAATAAACTGAAATAAATTGATAAATTGAAGGAAATAAAATAAATTGAAGGTTGGCTCTTCATAGGGAACTTAAGTATTTGCACTCCGCCTACAGGCACTGTGCAAGCACTGTGTTCTAGAAGACTGGACCACAGTTTTGAGCCCAATGACAAAGACTATTGAAGGCACACATTTGAGCCTGTGGACAATACAAAGTAAGTTTTGATGACATTATGGCATTTCACACCAGCTTCCAATATGATATATTTCCAAAATTCCCCAGCTTAACTTCCCATGGAAATTAACCGGAAATTTACCGGGAATTTACCGGAAATTTTCCGCCCCTTTGCAACCCTAGCCACAGTAGCCTACAAGTAAATCTGAGCAAAACATTTAAACATGTTTGTATTTTCCCCACAGGAACGCTGTGGAGTGAGAGTGTCCCGAATAATTCTTTAAAGGCAGTGTCATAACATCACCCTCACAAGCCCATTCACCCATTCACACGGTGAGTAGTGCTGTAGTGTAGTCACTTCCCTTTGGGCTGTGTATAGAGAGGCTGTGTGTGTGTGTCTGTGTGTGTGTGTGTGTGTGTGTGTGTGTGTGTGTGTGTGTGTGTGTGTGTGTGTGTGAGGGTATGTGTGTGTGTGCATTTTTTTTATGAAAGGTTAGGCCAGGCCCGGTACCACTAGATGTAAAAAGAACATAAAAAAACAGAACTTCAACTTGCAAGGTTGCACAGGAAGGTTGATACAGTACAAAATGATTTTTCTAGCTGTTTTGAAGAATTCATACTAATTTACTAACTCAATGGAAACCCACCGTGCCGAGCGTGCAAAAAGCAAGTAGCTGTTGATAAAGAACACATTATTATATTATTTGCTGCCATTACAATACCCACAGGAAAAGTTACGACAAATACAGTGGTCAACTCATTCAATATATCTTAAGCTCTCAAGAATTTTCATTAGTCTGGCCCAAATGAAATTAGCCTGGGAATTCCCATGCTGCTTTGCGCGCGATTCTCACTGCGAAGACAGCCTGGAAACCACCGCCCTTATTTTCCCCTGAGTTAGGGAACCAATCACAGAACGGGGGGCAGCAAGACGATGAAGACGTCTATGCGCGACACCGAAGCTTGTAGCGTGTTAATCCAACATGGCAGCGGACACAACGTTACCGTTCGATGCAGCCTTAGAAAGTGTATTAAGTAGCTTTTGCAGCAATTAATGTAATTTTAGTAGCTAATTTTTTGTAGCAATTGGCTATGAATCGCACGCAAAGCAGCATGTGAAGAACCAGACGCCATTTGATAGACATTCGTAGCGCCCAATAAACGGCTCTAGGCATTCGTAAACCACGCCTCAAATACGAGAAAATGCACACCTAGTTCCCAGACCACCATCTCATCGAGATGTGGACGCGTCAGCCAGGCTAAAATGAAATAGCATTTGGTCTATTATGGCCTACAACCTCGAATGCAGGCTACACCCCTGCTCTAGAAGTTTCCAGAAGCCCTGAAACATATTGTGGTAACACTTGAGGCAATGAGGGCACAAACATGATCCATTCATTAACATTGGTTAATACAGTAAAAGCATTACCAAACAATGACCCAACAATTTGTTAACATTTCACTAATGGTAATCATGAACTAGCATTACTTAAAGCAGTAATACACATTGTTAATATAGCATTAGCATAGGGTTTAGGGTAAGGGTTAAGGTAAGTGAGTTGACCCTATTATATAATGTATAAACAAATACTTTCCACATGAACAACATTTGTAAACATGTACACCATAAGTAAATGATTACTAGATGACATGTGAGTTAATTGTGTGTTAACTGTTAGTTAATTGTTAGTTCATGCTTATTATTGCATTAGCTAATGTTATGTATTGGGTCATTACTGTACCCATATTGTAGGCAGCTACAAGTCCATGACATTCAAACCAAGACATAGATAACTGATTTTGCACTGCTTACATTTTAGACACTGGTAAATAAAAGCAAATCCCAATAGAAATCAAGCTTCAAACCATATAAGAACCATTCATTTCAAACATCCAATGAATTACCATCAGTCAATTCCATTTTGACATTCCCATTGATTTCTACATCTTCCGGAACATGCAGTGAAGAACATCCCCATGTGGTTGCTGTAATGTTTCTTTTGATTGCATGATGCAGTGGACATGGTTTCTCGACTCCATTCCCCAGCAGAAGAACCACATGCATGGACGGATGATAGACACATGGATCTTGACAAATCCCAAAAAGTTTGTTCTGGCAAAATGCACTCCAAGTGTTCGTATTATTATCTTCTTTTCAAAAAGGCTTTGCTTTGATCTATATATATATATATATATATATATATATATATATATATACTGTCTGTATATCTGTATCTGTATATATCTGTCTCTCCCCCCCTCACTCTCCATGTCTTCCTCCCTCTCTCTCACCCACCGCTGACTGTACTGGCTGTTCTTCTGTGTTTAGAAGAAAGGCCGTGGCCTCGTGGCTCCCAGGCAGGCCTGGGCAGAGTGCCTGTTTGTGGTGGCTGGCTTGGCACAGGATAAGTAAAAACAAATCAAAGGTCACAACACCTGATAAAGTGTTGGGGGGATTATGTGGTGCGCTGCACTGAGCCGACTGTGTGAGGGGAAAGCACTCGGGGGGGGGGGGGCTTACGCATCTACCACTGTTGTCTGGTGTGTACGTGAACACATGCATGTGAAAACATATACACACGCATACACACAGACACAGGCATGACAGATGTGCAAATGATATGTGTGCATATACACACTATATTATATTTAGTGTGTACTATGTACTCACATATACATGGGTAGTATACTCACACTGCACATGTACACAGTCACACATAACCATTCTGGCCATTCAACCATTCACCTGCATGGTTGCCATTAAGGCTCTAATGTGCCCCACACATGGGTGTGCACGTCCGTGTGTGTGTGTGTGTATGTGTGTGTGTGTGTGTGTGTGTGTGTGTGTGTGTGTGTGTGTGTGTGTGTGTGTGGGCGTGCGTGCGTGTGTGCGTGCGTGCGTGCATGCGTGTGTGTGTGTGTGTGTGTGTGTGTGTGTGTGTGTGTGTGTGTGTGTCGAGATCATCGTTGGGAGGAAACAACCACTGCATGTTTTTTTTTTCTAATGGCACTTTTATCCACTAGACAGAGAGAGAGAGGAGAGGGAGAGAGGAGAGGGGAGAGAGGAGAGGGGAGAGAGGAGAGGGGAGAGCAGGCGAGGGAGAAAAAGCCTGCTAATGCACAAAGGTCCTGGAGGAATCTGAGGTCTCCACAATGACGAGATAGATAGGGATGGATACAGAACCCCCCCCCCCCCACACACACACACACACACACACACACACACACACACACACACACACACACACACCACTAATACCACCACCCACCTCTTTGTCCGTCTGCCTTCATGTCCGCCCGTCTGAACCTCTGCTTCCGTCCGTCTGAAAGCGACGGGTAAAATGTGATCTGTGACCTCATGCATCACCGTCTATTTTGAGTCAGGCCATGTTGTTGGGCTGATGGTGAAGAGCAGTGTGGTGAGGAGGCAGCCGCCTGGACCTTCTCGTTCTGTGTGTTTCCTCTGTTCTGAGGAGCACTGCGCTGGTATCATTGTGTTGATTTCATCAATCATTTAGCTTATTAAACCATTTTACAACCTCTCACATTCGCACGTGTAATTATGCACAATGCTCGCAATTAATCATGCTTCTGATAATGATGCATATTCTACTCTACAGTTTTTTTTGTTTTTTTTGTGTGTTTTTTTTAATTGATGATTGAAAATTATTTGTAACAATTACTAGACAGCAATATAAAAAAGCTGTGGAACCGCAGCGATCTGCGAGCTCATCTTGTATTAGCTCTGGCCTATGCATCCGGTCCTCCCATTGAGACAGGTGTCCGTCAGACCTGGCCCGACTCGAGCCAATCACAGCAGTTGCTCTGACACGGGGGCGGGTGTTGATACGATCGCTGTTCAGAGGAGTGCACTATGAGAGCGTCACTGAGGAATCTCCATAAACAACCAAGATGGCTGCCGCTGGCGTGTCTCACTGTACTGTGCTGCTTTCATTGGTTGTAGATCAGTCCAATTGCTTCCAGAGGCATGTTGGTCTGTGCCTGTTGATAACACCCCTTGGAACTCAAAAGAGGTTCCAGACTAATACGTACTTCCAATTTGGTCTGCTTGACATCAGGCTAATGGTGGGAACCACCCCAACAAGGCCAAAGCAGTCAGACATCACAGATTACCAGGACACTACACTGCTTCAACGCCCTCATCACCAGCACTGCGTCCACTGGCTGTGTGGAGCCACGCTTGTATTGCACTGTCTTTCCCTCATCATTTATTCCCTACGTCCCTCCCTCTTCCCCCCCTCCCTCTCTTGTCCAGCCTCTGCTCCCCCTCCTCCCCTCTGGTCCTCGTGTTCCTTCCCTCCCATCCCTTTGAAGTCGGCTTTTAGGGTCAGCCAACAAGAAAAGAAGAGAAGAAAAAAAATCAGAAACGGAGCACACCTCATCCTCCCTGGCACAGCTGTTATAGTAGCGGATGGGAGGCTGGGGTTGCCATGGCGCCATCGGAGCGGCGAGGGGTGACTCCCGCTCTGCTGCTGGCCGTCACGGGGGCGAGGCCAGCCGGCAGCAGCAGCAGCAGCAGAGGTGATCTCCACTGCCACCTAATGGTGGAGGCGGCCCGCCCCTGGTCATGGTCGCCCCGCAGGCCCTGCTGTCGCTCCAGCCGCTAGGCAGAGTGGCTCCTGTCCCCCTGCTGTTACTCACCCAGCTCGCTACCACGCTCACCCCCCCGCTAAACGTGTGGAGCCACGCATGGAGACACAGAGGGATGTGAGCGCAGACGGGTGTGAAGGCAGACGGGTGTGAGCGCAGACGGGTGTGAGCGCAGACGGGTGTGAGCGCAGACGGGTGTGAGCGTAGACGGATGTGAGCGGACACGGATGTGAACGCAGACGGGTGTGAGCACGGACGGGTGTGAGCGCAGACGGGTGTGAGCGCAGACGGGTGTGAGCGCAGACGGGTGTGAGCGGACACGGATGTGAGCGTAGACGGATGTGAGCGGACACGGGTGTGAGCGGGCGCTCAGTGTGCTGTTGCTCCATGGCGGTAGCCAGTGGATACGCACGGCAGCTCACTGGTGAGATGATGCTCTGTTACTCTGATGGTCTGACTGTTTCATGTCAACTCTTTGAAATGCCACACAAAAAAAAAAAAAACGTGTTGATTTGTTGTTGTTGTTGATTGTTCTCTGTTGTTTTGCTGGGAGTAAACAATCTCTCTAAAAAGATTTTGAAAAGTATCTAAAAGACTATCTTTGAAAAAAAAAGAATAATAAAAAAGTACTCTTGAAACATTTCTGCTGACAGATTTGTCTGATTTCCCTCTAGGTTTCTCTCTCTTCAGCGGTGACAAGTCAATTCACAGATGGCTTTTCAGCCGCAACAACAACAACAACACATGGAGGCACGATAATTAGCTGTTTGAAGTATATTTAAGTTATTATCAAAATAAATAAGGGGCAATGAGATTGGCTAATGTTTCTCTCCCAGCCAGTCACGCATGTCCGCTGTAATCGAAAAATCACCAGCAACCACAGTGCCATTATGCTCTAACAAATGTTGTCCAACGTTGATCTTATATAAGCATTTTTCTTTCTTTTCTTTCTTGTTTTTACATATCCACACGTCAGATGGATACATCTTCAGGGCTCTCATCACTCATCACACAGCCAACGAGAACACACCAACTGGTGGACGGAGAGGCACACGCATCCCTTTGAAGAGGTCGGATTATCAAAGCTGTCGTCGCTGACGAGCCCAGAATCCCAGATTTGCCGCGATGATACGGGTATACGGACAAAACACGCGACTTGGATACCAGATCGAATGTGATGAAAAAGTTTCCAACAAATGGAGCCGCCGGCATCCAGAAGTAGGCCTATAGATCGCACCTCAGACAGATGGCCGCTCTGCGCTGCGCAGCCAATTTACATGAACGGCAGGCTACCTCCCTGCCGTCACGCCACTCCACCTTTTGTCCTTGATGGCCAATTCCTTTCCAGATGTGTTTTGCTTTCTTTTGAGTGTAAAAAAAAACACAAGAACATTGTTCTTGTGTGTGTGTGTGTGTGTGTGTGTGTGTGTGTGAGTGTGTGTGAGTGTGTGTGTGTGTGTGTGTGTGTGTGTGTGTGTGTGTGTGTGTGTGTGTGTGTGTGTGCGTGTGTGTGTGTGTGTGTGTGTGTGTGTGTGTGTGTGTGTGTGTGTGAGTGTGTGTGTGTGTGTGTGTGTGTGTGTGTGTGAGGAGGGGGGCGTGTGGGGGGGGGGGGGGGGGGGACTTTAAAGAAAGGCTGTCCTTAGCTCTGTCACAGTCTCTCTCTGCTCCTCCAGCTCTGTTTCACTGTGGATGCTGACAGAATGGGGACACTACACAGTGGCCGTGTAACGCCAGCGCTGGCTGGGGGAAAGGCGTCTGAAGCGCCACGCCCCTCAGGTCGGCTGCTGCCGGCGGCGCGGCGGGCGGAGAGAGATCTGGAGACAGGAGGAGCGCCGCTCGCGTCTGGCTTTGAGCGCGCACGTAACCAACCATAGGCGCAGGAACACACACACACACACGCACACATGCACACACACACCCACACGCACGCACGCACGCACGCACACACACACACACACACACACACCCGCACGCACGCACGCACGCACGCACACACACACACACACACACACCATGTGTTGACGAGGCTGGGATGTGTCGTTCAGCATTGGGATCTATATCTTTATCAAAGGGTTGGGTGTGTTCCGTCAGAGCTCTATTATTGATATGGATATGGCTGGTGTCAAAGGGCATCCCCCCACCGTTAAATTATACATCAGTCACTCTCCAACCGGGGTAGAAAAAAATACTTGAAATTCATAGGGCATGGCAACATTAGAGCACAGCAACAAACCATATTGACAACAAAGCAAATTGAAAATATTCTACTTGGTGTGTGTGTGTGTGTGTGTCTGTGTGTGTCGGGGGTGTGGGTGTGTGTGGGTGTGTTATAGTGTGTGTTAGTTCAAACTGTTAACTGAGCATAATCACAAATCCAATCACATTGAACCAGACCACGCTATGTTTTTTTTTTTTTTCAATGTTTGACAAAAAAATAAAGTAGAAAACCTGCAGCTTTTTCCCTTCGGCTGTTTTGCTGTCATTGGTCTTGACCGTGTTTGTTTTTAGAAATCACCCTCTATTTCAGATATGGGTGAGTAGACGGCATTCATGGTTCAGAACATCTAGTCTCACAAAGCAGCCTCGCTCATTTACTGTCATGTGATAAATACAGAGATGGACAGTCCACCATCTCCCAAAGTTTGTGTTGCCGATTGGGTTGGTAGAGCCCTTTGTTTTTGCAAGCCAATTATTGTTTTCCTGCCTGTCTGAAAACTTATGGAGGGAAATTGCATGTTCTATTTTCCTTTCTGTTTTGAGTAAATGAGGGGATTCAGATATGGTAATCTACATTCAGTGAAAAACATGATATAAGTAATTGCTGGAAAGCAATTGTTGGTCTGCTGCCAATACAATTTATGAATCTCATACCAATTGCGCAGCTTAAAATATTTTTTATCTAACATTATGTGTATCTTGTCTATTTGTAAAGTAGCTTAATTAGAGGAAATAATTATCAACTATCAGCCAACGTTACTAATTATTCTTCTGTTAATTATAGACATATATTGCTTTTGGTTAATTAATGTAGGTATTAATGAATAAAACAAGTTAATCAATGAATGGTTCAATCAATCACCTAATTAATACATTAAACTATGTTTTACTTGAACAACGAAATCGAAAGAAATTGAAATGCAATGCTGTTTGAAAACATATCAATCAATCTAGTCAGTATGTACCGCATCCAACAGACTAGTACTGCCCTCAATTAATATTAGAACAACACTGAAAATAAATGGAAAAACTATTATAGAAATAATACGTAAAAAGGAAATCATATCTCAGCAAACACAATTATATGGTGCCATTATCAAAATAAATAAGGCATATTTTTGGACTAAATCCAAACATTGTATTTGGATCAGCTGCACCTTCCCAGAGCAGTTATGGTTAACCAGGCAGGAAGAATCCGCAGTGAGGATTTCAACCACACGGCAATCCCCTGTAGGCAAGCATGGGCTTTTAATCTGAGACGCCAAAAAAACACTCCCTAAACCCAATGGCATCATCCTCTTTCTACCCTACTGCCAATCTCCTCAACACCACATGCTCAGAGCCTCAACCTTGACACTATCTGTGGTGACCACAGGCCACGCGCCTCGCAGACCATCGACACCCCACACACAGCATGTGTGAGTGACTGGGGCATCACCTATAGGCTCTGACCCCATTTCTAGTTTTTCTGGTTACTGTATATTTTACCACCTGTAAAACCCGCACTGCCTCTCTCTCCCCACACCGTAATGTAACATCATCCACACAACTCCACACGGCTCACAAACGCCCCTCTGTGGTTGTGAGGCATCTGACCATTCTCTAAATGTATATCATAGTACTACTGTATTATCATATGTATTGTATGCGTTTCAGCCACATGCATCCCTAGAGCAGGTCTACAGCGTGGTCCCTCCCAAGAGAACTGCTATGGACCCTGGCATCGCTGAACACAAGCAGTGTGTGTGTATCTTGATGAGGTTCTGTGATGCCCCCCCCCGTGAAGTGTGTATAAATGACATATATGTTTGCACCGTATGGTACGGATCGCACCCCCTGTCCTTGAGACTTGTGTGTTGCTGAAGCACAAGAGACTCAGCTGCAGGTGCAGGAGGACTGATAATTGTTCAAATGAATGCATCTTTAAATGGTGTGAAATGATGGCGAGGCTGGAAATCACACTCCCTGGCAGGAGCAAGTGAGAGTGTTGAAAGGTCTCTGAAGCTGTTGTAGAGCCCAGTGTGGGGTGGAATGCTGCAATGATGGGACTTTAATGGAGTCCAATTACCACCAACTAGTTACCACTACAATGATGATAGAAATAATAATAATAATAATAATAATAATAATAATAATAATAATAATAATAATAATAATAATAATAATAATAATATTAATAATAATATTAATAACAGCAATAATACATGGGCACTCAAAGACACTTTAGATGATATGAAAAATACATGAAATATCCCAGTAAAAACAGCAAAACATCAGTAAAAGTGATGTTAAAAGTGTAGAAGCATAATTTAAAAAACAAGTGAAAATGGAGAGAAAGTTAAGGTTACAGAGTTTGAAACCTGTTTCAAACAGGGTTTTTTTCATGCATTCTGTGATCTTCCTTCCTAATGCTTTCTCCTGGTTCAGCTAATGAGCGTCAAATGTTGCAATCCAGTCCCTACCCCTTGTTTGTTGAACAGCACAAAGTCCATTGCATCTGCTGCTGTTGGATTTTGAAAATAAACTCTATAATCTGCGTAGATCAGCCTTCAGAAAGTATTTCCCATATACATGTGCCAGTAATCTGCGTTCCCATTGGTCACACCCCCGTTGCTTCGCAGCAGCAGGCTGGTGTCTGTGGCGAACTGTTTAGCCAGCTCCTTGGCACAACATCACAATCACAGACCAACACCGTGAACATGGCATAACCAGACCCTGGAAGTGATTTGGAATATCAAGTGGAAAGCTACTTGGCTGAACCATGTCTGTTGAACCGTGGTAAACATAAAAAGAGCTGCGGGATGTGACCAATGGGAATGGGGCTTATTGATATGTGAAATAATAGGCAGATCTACTTGCATATGAAAATTAGAATTTTATGAAAACTGACAATGGAAATATAAAATAAATGCAGAAAAATGACTATTGTATATAAATACATATCATAATAATAGTTAGAAAATGTGATCTTGAAACGTTTTTTCAGCCTGCAGGTGAATGGAGGATCAAAACTATAAAAATGCTAATTATGCTAATTATGCTAATTTAACTTTTTGGGAAGTGGATTTTAACCTCTGATTGGCTGATAGTGTTCAGTGCCTGCCCGTGAAGCATGGGTGTGACACACCTGTCCTCCATTCATTGAAACTGAATTGAAGGGGCGTTTACAGGAAGCCGGCAGCCCCGCCCAAAAATTGTACAAAACATGAAAGCATATTTTTAAAGGCGGGTTCGGGCAGTTTTGTGATCCTGAAATTTGGTTGTTAGTTATTTTTCAAAGGGTCACCAAAGCAGGTTTGGAAGAATTTTGGAAACCAGTCCTTAAAGTCTTCATTTGTATATGTTGGCCACTTTTGCAGCCTGAAATACATTGTGTGACAGCTTAAATGGAGCCTCATCTGCCCGTCAACAGGCCTGTGAAGGGAACACTCCGCAGTAACCTGCTCAAGCAGACAGTGGACAACACTGTGTGGAGCTGGGGAGGAGTGATGTTGAACTAAAAACGCTCTCCTCTCCTTTATAGTTCTTAGTCTGCTTTGGAAGCCAGCCAAAGACTAATTAGGATTCAGGCTGTGTGGCTGACAGCCTTCCAGCACCTGGGTCTATAAACATCCAGCTTTACTGATCCAAATGAAAGAAAAACAGGATGCTTTTGGCCTGTGTGCTTTGCACAAGTGTGCCAGCTAGTGCGCACCACACCACACACACAACACACACACACACACGCACACACACACACACACACACACACACACACACACACACACACACACACACACACACACACACACACGCGCATATGTACACCACACACACATGCACATTATCTCTTTCACACACACACACACACACAAACACACACGCATATGTACACCACACACACACACACACACACACACACACACACACACACACAGGTGGTGAGGTGTAGCAAACAGATGGAGGAAACGCTTGCAATGGCCTCTTTAGTCATTTTTTTATTCATTCCAAAGGTGTTTTTTTGCTCTTTAATTGCATATTTTGCATATACATAGTAGCATCTCATGTTGACCGTCAAATTAGACTAACCATAGCCTCTCTTTCTGCTGGAGGTCAGAGAGATCACAACTCTCCCAATGAATTATTTAATTATTATGATATTAAATTATTGCTTTATTTTCCCCCAGGGGTGTGAATGCTTTTGAGAGTTTCCATTATTCATGTTGAATCTGTCCACCTTCCACTCTGACTCTCACAGTGCTCGGCTGCAACAGGAATTACAAAATAAAAGTGGCGGTGGTTTGCCTTGCTTCTTTAATTCATTGATGTGCTTAATGATTTCCGTAATCTAGTGCAGACTTTGTACAATCACACGATAACACAGAACAACTAGACTTGGAGCCTGGGACCACTTGGGAAGGGACATGAAAGCATCCTGGTACCACAGCGCTGAGGCACACCAGACAACATGAGCCAAGGCAAAATGATGCCGGGAACAAAATTGATTGAAAACATAGGACTTAATGCGCGCAAAACACAATGAAAGTGTGCGTTAAATCCTGGTTGTTCTTTGGCCACGTGACCATTAGAATATTGATGGCGCTGAGTCGCCGGCCCATCAATCCATTTGATTTGATGTTTTAACGTCTGCCCGTCTTCCGATGCACTCGCCCCAGTTGAAGTTGCTCTGTTTCATTTAGCCATCACGGGCCGTGTGAAATATGACTAACCCCCATCCAGGCAGTGATAAATTCAGAGAGAGAGAGAGAGAGTGGGAGGGAGGAGTGGCATGATTTAAATGATTGTGCAGTTAACAAGAGGAAACAAAACCAGAAATGATGGCTCTGGATGGGAGCCAGGGGGAAAACAAAAGCCGCGCTCATTGAGATGCGCTGATACTCCACCGTGTGAGGCTCCAGCTCCCTGAGCACGTACAGGGCTTTGTCTAAGAAAAAAGACAAAGTATGTTTTTATTTTCTCTTTTCTTTCCCGGTGTGCTGCTAAGGTGACGCGAACCCTGAAATGGTGGGCGACAAAACTCTGACAGCTCTGATAATATGAACTCCACAATATTTGATGTACTCGTTTGCTTGGACAGTTTCCTTCTCCCCGTCCAAATGGATGCGTTCATCAGAATGGCAAGACACACACACACACACACACACACACACACACCCACACACACACACACACCTAGCATCAGATGATGGGATAAGAGGCAGATGCACACCACAGACCCACGGGCCAGGGTTTGTGTGTGTGTGTGGGTGTGTGTGTGTGTGTGTGTGTGTGTGTGTGTGTGTCTGTGTGTGTGTGTGTGTGTGTGTGTGTGTGTGTGTGTGTGTGTGTGTGTGTGTGTGTGTGTGAATTAATTATTTTAATTATTAATTAATCTTAGTCTGTGAATAAAGACTAAGATTAATTAACAACAGTACAGTTAGTAAGTGAACTAATAGACCCTCAAACAATAAAACATTATAACAAGATAACAAGTTAATAAACTAATAGACCCTTTAATAATATAACATTATGACAAGGTAGTGAACTAATAGACCGTCAAATAATGAAACAGCCTGACAAGTTGGAGAACAAATATAAACCATTTCATAATATAACATTCTAAAAGGTTTGCAAACTAATAGACCCTTTAATAACATTTAGACAAGTTGGATAACTAACAGACCATTTCATAATATAACATTTGAAGAACTTTGCAAACTAAAAAACCCTTTCACAACACCAAGTTAGTAAATTAATAGACCCTTTCACATTAACAAGTTAGTGAACTCATGGAACCTTTCACAGGGGCATGTACTCAAAGGTATTCAACATAATAATGCGATCCCGCAAGCCGACTCTCCCAGGGCAAAGTGTTATTTTCCAAGGTGAGATGGCATAGCAATCAGAAATCCAAACCAAATATTCTCCCAGCAGCAGCACTAGCTTTCTAAGCAAGAAAAACACAACAGCACTATGTTTCCCCTTGGAGGCCGGCTGAGGAGGCAACGCCAGGGGAAGCTAAGCTACAGAGCCCACACTAAAAGCATCACTGTTGGGAAATCACAGCGACAGGCAGCGTGCACGCGGCTTACGCAGCAATGATCTTCATTGTCATTGTCATCGAGCGTCCCCTGGGCTCACCTCGCCTTATCAAGCCCCTGTGCTCTCTTGTTCTTTTTAAAAGCATCGATTTGCCTTTGACTGGAAGGTATAGGTTGAACAGACACGTGCACTGACACATGCTCTCTCGCTCTCTCTCTCTCTCTCTCTCTCTCTCTCTCTCTCTCTCTCTCTCTCTCTCTCTCTCTCTCTCTCTCTCTCTCTCTCTTTTTCTCTCTCTAAAAGAAAGTGCATTGTGTATGTGTACATCATACAATGTGTCGTGTAATCTATTGAAAGGTGAAAGACATGCTGTGTGTAAATATTATCATAACATGTAGCAATATACTTTACAGGGTGAGAAGAAACAACAGAAATTAACTGAGTTGTTTGAACCATTGTCAAAATGCCACTTTAAAAGCCGTCCCCCTCACAGCCCCCCCCCCCCCCACACACAGTGAATAGTGAACAGTGGTGAAGCTGTTGTGTGTGCACTGTCGGGACTCTGAGAGGAGTGCACACAGAAAAGCATGGAGTGAACACGCAGATGGGATGAGGAGGAGGAAGATGATGATAATGGATGTAAAGTAGGCGGCCCGGATGAAGGGCCAGTGGGAGGAGAGGATAAAGGGGAGTGGAGTGAAACACAGGATAAAGTGAAAGGGATGAGGGACAGGAGATGTAGAAGGAAGGGGGGGGGGGGGGGGCATGGGAGTGTGAGGAGGTGCCAAAGTGATTTGAATCCATCCTTCTTCACTGCCGCCATGCGTCACAATGGGACGGCTAATGCCACTTGTCTCACCATCCCGTTCATACCAGACTTCAGGAGCATGACCCGGCTTACCTTGTAGTTAGTGTGTGTGTGTGTGTGTGTGTGTATGTGTGTGCATGTGCGTGTGTGTGTATGTGTGTGCACGTGCGTGTGTGTGTATGTGTGTGCACGTGCGTGTGTGTTATTGCATAATTTGTGGCGTCTGTTTTTATGCATGAAATCTGAGCCTCTACCTGTGATGTTGGCGGGCATCTTTAAACATCCTACAGCCTTTGTAAAAAAAAATATATATATATATTTTTTTAAAGCAGCACAAGTAAGCCTAAGAAGTGTTACCCTGTAGCTGCTAAATGCACCTTGGCTACAGTGTGCAGCTACAGTGACTCCCCGCTATGCTAGTAGGAGGTCAGGAACAGGAGGAATTAATTCACGGATATCTCCTCCCAGCAAGCCGCTGAGCTTATGCATGTGAATAGTGCTGAGAGACACTGTATTCACACTGTTAAATGGGATTTTAAGCCAACGTGAGTATGAGCAATAGTGTTAGCTTTAATGTATAAGACACGGAAAGCCTGTTTTGTCAGTCTCTTCTGATTACTAGGCAGAAACTGTGATTGGTGTGAGCTGATTTCAATGTGATTGTTGTGGAATCATCTTTTTTTCATTTCATACACAGTGCAAATTCATCATAAAGTATTTGTTTATTAGTTTTTTTAACAAAGGCATGAGGGACAGGATGAATTCATGATTAGGACAGGTAGTTAGAAAGCATTGATTAAAACATTAGGTGAACTCATCTTACAGGTAAGGATTTTCCTGATGCGTGCAGTATGATGAGGTTGTATTTTACATGTCAAATCTGATCAGGGCTGCAGCAATTAAACAGTCACGTTAGATCAACACCTTACAAATTATTACTCCATTACCAATTCACTGTCCACTACTATTTTCGAATTTGCAATCGGATCGTATATTGGCACTTCAAGGGAAGATTGACAATTTTTCTTCCTACACCAAAATTAGGGCAAATTACTATCAGAAATTACTCTTTAATAACTAACTTTAAAAGTCTCTGGTGTTTTGAAGACAAACACCTCTTAATTTTTGCTTGGATTATAGCAAGCAACAAACGGCAGTCATATCGTTGAATTGTGAACTTTTTTTTAGATATCTTCCACACAATGTTGGAAGAATGGTGAAATAATTGGCAGGAGGCGGAGAGCTATGTTCAGATGGAGTACAGATGCACTTCTGTAGAATAACATTATATCTCTGGAACCTGCGCCCTACTGTGCATTTAGAGATGTTTCTGGTGGAGCATAATGTTCACCCGATTAGCCCGTTAATCAGCGTGAGTGATGAGTGAATTTCGAAACCAGTTTGCAGTCTCTTATCTGTGGATCTGACACTCCACATCTCTGTTCTCCAGAGGCCTGCTGCTCACCAAAACCTTGCTCCACGCTCCACAAGAGTAGTTAACTTCATGGGTAAGATTTGGATTGTGATATTAAAGACAAGATAATGACATGAAGGGGAACATGCTGCTATGGTGTTGTAGCACCAATAAAAACACAGACTTTTACAAGGGAGCCATTGTTTGATTTGAGACGTTGTTATTCAACATGTTTTTTTTTTTTTCATATTTTAAGTAAAATGCTCACTCTTTTGTAGATGTTTATCCACGTAACTTTAACTGTATTGCTTGCAGTTGATGTAACTCCCCCACCCCTCCCCTGCTGCCCCCTGGCGATCGCATCGTATGTTGGCAATCTAGAATAACCATGATTGGACAAAATTTAAATAGAGACGATTGCCAAACCCTACTTTATAAATACTTAAAAGTCGCAGTTATTCTAAAGTGCTACTAAAATGTTCTAAAGGCCCCATACAGAACAAATGATCTGACTGTGGCCATGGCAGAATTGTCATATCATAAAACAATACATAATACAACAACTCCATCACATACATGTACGTATGAATATAAGTATGCCATATCTGTGGAGGTGATTAACTTAAAATGCAAATAATAAGTAAAGAAAGAAATTACACCGACAGAAACTAGTCATTTTACATGTGGTTACCGTTGTGTTTCCCAAGGGGATATACAAACCAAGAGATCGTGTTATTCTACTGACCCTCTTTTATGAGATTCAGAGGCAATGTTCTTGGAGTGTGTGTGGGTGTGTGTGTGTGTGTGTCTGTGTCTGTGTGTGTGCTTGTGTCTGTGTGCCTATGTGCGAGTTGCCGTTATCCACACACATACACACACAGTGGTTTTAGGGGTGTGTGTGTGTGTGTGTGTGTGTGTGTGTGTGTGTGTGTGTGTGTGTGTGTGTCTGTGTGTGTGTGTGTGTCTGTGTGTGTGTGTGTGTGTGTGTGTGTGTGTGTGTGTGTGTGTGTGTGTGTGTGTGTTTTGCTTTGGTGAGTATATCCACTTATCAGTCATCCTTGGCCTGTCTTTGTCATGGCTGCCCACACTGGGCTGCTTGGAAGACCCCCTGCTGTAACACTGCCAAGCAGGCGGGGCTGAGCGCCGCCTGCTCACACCGTGGTGGACACAGGCTGTGACCCCACTGCTTTCTGAATCAAAGTCCTGTTCAATCGATGTGCTTATTATCAGCTTGACTCCCCCTACACCCACTCACCACTCACCTTATCTCTTCACCTGATAATCCAACCACGGCCTTATCAACTCGGAGCATCCCCGTCCTCTAAATGCCTGCGCTGTTGTTGGCAGGTTTGCCGGCCAGCAACACACATGACAACGGAGCTGTTAGCCGTGCAAAGGAGCTGACACTTTAGAGGACAGAAGAGGGGAAGATGTGAATATGCTGTCATATGTTCAAGATATATTCCAGTATTTTGTGACTAAAAGACGATCTGTGACTGCCCACTCCTGATGATTTATGCTCCACATTGGTAGTGTCCTTCTGTTGTTGTGAGGAGTATCCTCCAGATGTTGTGAGGAGGATCCTCCAGATGTTGTGAGGAGGATCCTCCAGATGTTGTGAGGAGTATCCTCCAGATGTTGTGAGGAGGATCCTCCAGATGTTGTGAGGAGGATCCTCCAGATGCTGTGAGGAGGATCCTCCTGTTGGGAGTTCCTCATCCTGAAGGCTACCCGTGGTTTTGTTCCAGGTTCTTGTCATCTCATATCTGGGCTCAACTCCATACTAATTGGCTGGTCGATGTGCCAGTTGATCTCTGCAGCTCATCCAGAATGCAGCAGCCCGGCCGGTCTTCAACATGCCCAGGTTCTCCCACATGACACGCTCGTCACCTGCACTGGCTACATGGTGAAATCACATCTCCCTGGCCTGTCGACTGCTCTGCGACAACGCCTTGCTCCCTCACTACGTAGGGACCCCAGCTGCTGCTCAGCATAATCTTGATTATTTGCTGTCCTGGGTCCACAATGGTGGAACAAGTTTCAGGACACCAGGACAGCAGGTAGCCTCACTCATCTTCCGTCGCAAACTGAAATCTCTTCTTCCAGAATGCATCTTGGCCCATCAAAATAGATTTTGGTTTTATCTATCTATTGTTTTTAAATGTCAGCAGTTGAAGCAGTTTGGAAATATGATGCATTGTATGTACTTGCAATTTTTGGGTTGTATCGTCATGGTTGAATGTACTTATTGTAAGTCGCTTTGCACCAGCTAAATAAATGTAATATGATGTAATGTAATGGTTGGCTGTATGGACAGCATGCAACTCTGCTGCAATGTACTTGACAGCCTCCAAAATGTATATGGATAGCAGTCTGAGGACATCCACAAGGCCTGTGGTGAAGCAGAAGCTCAGTCAGGAAATCCTTTAGTGCTGCCGGGTGATTGAACTGTTGAACCACCAATCATCCAGTTGCAAACATGGTCCTTCTCACAAAGTCTTTGTGTATTGGAGTTACTCCTGCAACCAAGGGATGAAACGGATACACATTCACTTCCCTCCTCCCAGAAGCAATATCTCCCTGGCACCGGAATAGCCGGAAGAGCAATATGACAGTCCCACGGTAGTCCAAAAGTCTAAGTTCAGGCTAAGTTCCTATCAATGGAACCAATGCTTTTGGCCATATGTGTGTCATTCAAATTAGACCCCTGAGGATGTCTGCTGAAGAGCCTCTATCTTTAAAGAGGAGAAAACAACAGAGTATGTCTATGGTCATGGTTTGTATGATAGGAATTATCAATGTGCATACAACATTGGGAGCACTGTATTGTATCTGAAAATTCTTGTAAATGTAAAATTGTGGTAAAAAATGTAAAACATTGAAATGACTCACACTGGATAATAACTCTGCTGTACTACTAGCAGACCAACAGCCTGGAAAATGTGAATAATTATGCAGAAATAGAACTTGGGAAGAGTGGATGCGTGTGTATGTGTGCCTTACAACCTTGACACATTTAAGAAAAAAATAAAATGATTTCCCTTAAAAAATTATTGCTTCAGTTGAGCTCCACTAACAAGAAAAAGAATAGATTATTGGCTCTTAATGGGATTTTTTTTTCTTACTGCAGCAATCAGTTTCTCTCAATGAAAAAAGGGAAGTGGAAGAGAGAAAGAGATGCTATCTGAGTTTTCTCTGAACATTTTCCTTTTTATTTCCAATGCAATTTTATTTGGGCCCATAAAGACGAGTGAAAGGAGAGGGAGCGCACCAGAGAGCGAAATGTATCTCAGGACATGTGGCCGATTCTGTAGCTCAGCCTGCCTATCATGTTTAATTGTGTCAGCGAAGTGGAACAGCATGCCAATGTGACCTTCCACTGCCTGAAATCACTCCTACTTTTGGAAAAAAGGCAATGGATTACAAGCATGGAAGTAAGGGGCAGGAAACCCTTTTTTAGCACCTTGTAAAACAGTAAAGTAAAACTAGACCAGGCATATCAAACTTTATTTCATCTGAAAAAAAACATATGTCTTGGTGTCTTTGAAGGGCCGAGAGAACGGCTTTTTTGAACAGACAGAATATAAGTGTCATCCTACAAAGGTCAAGGTCAGAAGCAGGTGGTTCATTAACCCAAAGCATCAAAGGTACTGCCTTTAATAATAATGACAGTTGAGTTGTTGATAAAATAATGATGCTAATTATTCAAACATCGGTAATTATAACACATGTGATATAGGGACTGTCGAGAACACTACAATGATTCATTAATTTCTAAATTAGCTGTTGAACTCTGCGTTTCAATTTCCTCAGCAACGGCATCAACACACACTGCCAAAAGGGAGAGTCATTATGCTGGGGTCAAGGCACGGATCAAGCAGGGAGCTTCACAGCCACTGTTCTTCTCCACTGGTAACAGAGCCGCTGAAAGGTCGGTTGATCATGAAACATTTGAGCCAGGTTACATGTATCTTTTCATACTCCCCTATGTCTAAACTCGCAACAGAAGCGGGTAAGTTGTGTGGGCGAGGTAGAAGTAGAGGCATTCATTCTACAGATAGTTGCTCCTTGACCTTTTGGAGATCTGTAGAGACTCCCCGACCTCTCCTTCTTCCCTACGCCCTCCAGATATGATGTACTTTTGGTGTTGTGGGCAAGATTTAGGAGCTACCATTTGAGACTCATTTGTTAGAAATGTCATAGCCATCCATCAGCTATTAGCGCGTGAAATCCCCTGTGAGAATATATGTGGTGGTTGACTACGCCTCTGTGTGAGGATCATTCAGATTTTGGACCGCTCCTGGATTGTTCATCTACCAATCAGGCCAATGGTTTGGGGAATCCGTCTTTTCTGTCAATCACCAGTCCATTAATGCAACACAGAGGGCAAGGGGATGTTTTTTTTATTAGTTTCAACGTATTGCTCTCGCCTGCTGTTTTCTGGTTACCTGCAGCACCTTAAAAAAAAACAAAGTATCTGACTCTGTGCTGAGAAATGGGTCAGATCTGCATGGAGGACTGCATATCCTGTAGTGGCACAAGAGCAAGCCTGCTTGATCTTTCCACAACTTAACTGATCTAATTCTGTTGACTGAAAGTCTTTAGCCCTAAGCACGCATCTGTGTCGGGACAATCACAAAATCATGTTCTTTGATTTTTTTTGCTTCCAAAAGACTTGAGTCCTATCCAAAGTGAGGGAAGAAATACAGGCCCTCTGCATTCATGTGACACGTGCTTTATGATTAGATTCACTATTTGGGTCATGCTTGGAAATATGAACTGAAATTTGCGCTCTGTGCTTTGGGCTTTGACTTCCATGGAATACTTAAATGTATGTTCATGAGAATTGTGTTTTTTTTATTTTGCCCCCTTGAATTCTCTCTGTTTACTGAAGAATGGACTGAATCCCTGAGCGGCTGCCTGACCCATCTTTGTATATTTACATGAGAAGTCAGTTTCATCTTTTGGAACACTCACATGTTGATCTCCTAAGTTGCACAGTCCGTCTTTCTCAAAACATTGTAAAGGCTCCTGGCATTGGGGTAAGTAGGACGTTTATTCAGGAGGGTGGAGTTAAATGGAACTTCAAGTAAAAAAGTTTAAAAGGAAATCTGATTTTATATTTCCTTCTGTATTTTCTGTACCCTCTCCACATACCAGCTCTTCACCAACTATTGGCACAGCGCACGTTTGGACTTTTCCCAACTGTCCATGTTTACGCTGGGAGTTTGATGGGAGTTTGATCACTTGAGATCAAATGTAAAAAAAAAAAAGGTCCACTGTTATGGATTGCTTGGCCTTTATGGCCCCTGTGTATATTGAGTTAGAAACCCCTGTGCTGTCAAATGACCAACACACCTGACACCCATATACAGGAAATCTAAGTGTATTTTTTATTTCAAGACAGCAATTAGATAACATGAATTGCATGAGCTTAATGATATTCCATTGTTCACATTCTTCATGTAAAGAGTGAGAGCTGTACTTCCCTGAACATCTGGACTGTTGACGTGCATGTACAAAAACATAATGTGATATCACATTTTGATTCAGCCTCAAGAGGAAATACAGATAATAACATCCCACTTGATTGTCAGATTTAACATTTTAGTTTCTATTATTTTGTTGTTAAACACGGCTATTGGATGATACAATGCTCAGAAAACATATTCAAAACAAAATGTGTGGTAAAACAATGTGAGTCAATCCATCATGTGCAGTGAGATATAAAGCCCTGAACCCTTCCTCAAGACAGGCTGTTGTCAGTGGGCGCTCGCAGCCAGCCAGTCTCCCCTTGATTGGTCTTTTGGAAGATCGGAAGTGATTTAAGGGATTGCAAAGCGGATGTTTCAGCCTCGACCCCCATATCTAGGAACCAGTTTAACACGTTGCGCAAAGTACCGTTGCTAGTGGTCTGGATCATTATATAGACCAGGAAGTGCTTGGCTGAGAAGAACCATTAGCCATATCCATCACTTCTGCTGCATGTTTACATTTTTTTTTTAGATTAGATTAGATTTAACTTTATTGTCATTGTGCAGAGTACAAGAACAGGGACAACGAAATGCAGTTGGCGTTCTAACCAGAAGTGCAAATGAGCGATAAAGGTGCGGGTTAAAATGCAGAAATGCAGAATAAGGTGCAGAGTGCAAAATTGAAAAACATGAAAAGTGGCGGTAATTAACGGTAGTTATCAAAGTGACAATAAACAGTGCAGGTGGAGGTAGTGATTGTCGAGGTAGTAAACGGTTACTAACAGTAGCAGAAACAGGCTGTAAACAGTGTAAAAAAAAGTTTAAAAAAAAATGTAAACAATGTACAAGTAG
The DNA here is from genome assembly GCA_036785325.1 of Urophycis tenuis. Lineage (NCBI taxonomy): Eukaryota > Metazoa > Chordata > Actinopteri > Gadiformes > Phycidae > Urophycis > Urophycis tenuis. Next base: position 1,477,843 of record JAXIVH010000031.1, read on the forward strand.
TGCGAGAAATAGTAACATAATACAAGATAGGTTCCCTTTCAAGTCAGGGTGTTTTCGGCAAGACACTCCCCTTTCCGACACAGAGACCTCATGTAGCAGACGAAGCATAAGTGCATTTAATATTAAACGTTGTACCATCCCTTGCAAGTTCCCACCTTGGGAATGACATGTATTGCCTATGTCAGGGACTACCGCTGAAAGTACCTACAGTATGTAATTAATCAACTAGAAGGTCTCAGGTTCATGTGCCCATGACAACCAAACATCTGTTAACAGCCTGAAGATGTATCCTTGGATAAAATGTTAAATAACGCTCGGACTTTGACTGAAAATGTTTTAAGCAGAAGGATTGTTATGGTGCCATTCATTATTTAAATGCAAAGTTAAATTAGAGAAAAGGTAGTCTAAAGGATTTCCATGTATGCTAAATCATGAATAGTAGTTGACAAGGGGCACTTTACCATCATGCAACATGGCATGCAACCTCTTTGCATACATATGAATATAAAATAGTCAAAAAAAAGTCGAGCGGCGAACATAAAATGTGTTTCATATCACATAGCTTTGTTCTTTGTAACATGTGCATGTTACCCAGCATGGCACTCAGCATCCCTCCTTGTTCTTTCAATTCCTCTCTTTTTTTTCTCTTCTGGCCATGACCGGAAGATGTGAGCAGCTGTGTCCAAGCCTGCCTGCCATGGGCAGCCATGCCAGTCGCTTTGTCCAACCTCTGTTGAGTGGAAGCAGGCAGATGCGATGGCATCACATGTGGCGTGGGACATATGCTCCGTTTCTTTGCAGCCATCCGGACGGACATCGGCGCCGCACCCAGCGCCTGCTCCCTCCGCTTCCAACAGTTCCCGGCCCTTCATCGCCCCTTCAACCCCAAACACCCGGACACCATACCCTTCATGGCCCCTTCAACCCCAAACACCCGGACACCACACCCTTCATGGCCCCTTCAACCCCAAACACCCGGACACCACACCCTTCATGGCCCCTTCAACCCCAAACACCCGGACACCACACCCTTCATGGCCCCTTCAACCCCAAACACCCGGACACCACACCCTTCATCGCCCCTTCAACCCCAAACACCCGGACACCACACCCTTCATGGCCCCTTCAACCCCAAACACCCGGACACCATACCCTTCATGGCCCCTTCAACCCCAAACACCCGGACACCACACCCTTCATGGCCCCTTCAACCCCAAACACCCGGACACCATACCCTTCATGGCCCCTTCAACCCCAAACACCCGGACACCACACCCTTCATGGCCCCTTCAACCCCAAACACCCGGACACCACACCCTTCATGGCCCTTTCCTAGCCTCTGTCCACCCTCCTCTAGCCCCCGCACGCCTGTTGTGTGCTGGCTCCTTTCACCTCAGATGAGAAGCAGCTGTTGGGTTGTGTGGGGTTCAACCACGGCAAGGAGGATCAACGTTGGCAAAGGAGGGTTTCATTTACAGAGATCAGTTACACCATTAAGGATGAGGCTGGGGCAGAGGAGACTGGTTGGACTACAAAGGACTTTATTAAAGGAAACACATTGGCAAAGCACACAAACAAACATCTATAATTGAACCACAATAAACAACAATGATCCAAAATCAAAAATGGAAGAGGTGACAAACTCCAAACAGGCCAAGGGGCCGGTCAACACAAAAGAGATCTGTGCTGTGTTTCCCCTCCTCTGACATGCATCTCGTAGGAGCAGTTTAATACATATATTCTGTGCTCTCTGTCTCCCTGCTCCTCTGGCGCAGAGAGAGAGCGGGCGTTAAGAGCACCACAGTACACGATACGGCGGTCAATACAATCTGCAGAGAACAATAGCAGTACATCTGTAAACTGCATCACAATGAACTCATGACATGCTAATGGTGGGTTAAGAGCTCAATTTGTTTTTGTCGGAAAGCTTCTTCACGTTCCTTTTCTTTCATATTTTAGTTTAGCCATTTGAACCGAGTTGTCTGGCGGGATAGGCTTAAGTTGTCTCGTTTCCCCCTCGACTTCCAATGATCTAAGACTACTCAGAGACAGCTTCAACAGAAGGAAATGCAAAGCTCCGGGCGCTCACACACGCTGACTCACAGACACACACATGCACACACAAACACACATACTGCCACTGACACACACAAACAATATAAATGTAATAATAGAAAATGATATTGGAAAGTAGAAAGAGAAATATAGCATTTCTTCTCAGCAGGAGTCCAAGGCAGTTGTGTCAAAACACAGGACGAGTGATGAATGAGAGGGAGGGAAGCGGCTGAGAACCCTATGAAGATCCTATTCACATCACATGTGCTGCAGTTTTGCACTAGAATCAGCCTGTGGAAAACTAAAACGGGCATGCCATGCCATGCGGCATTTCCTCGATCGGCACCAGCTCTAAAAGTAATGCATTAGAACAATCCCATGACCGATTGAGTACAAACCATCAGATGACTGTGTATGCAACAGCCATTTTATTTAGGTTTGTCATATTGATTCACAAGCTTTTGTACCGATGCCGCAGTCACCAGGTTCGTACAGCTTAAAGAATGTACACCTCATTGCCAGCAAAATCTTTTTTTCTGCCTGCTCAAGTTAATTGACATTTACTCAGCGCTGCCCATGGGTGCAGACGTGGACGAGGGGGGCTTTCTTCAGGGGAGAGAGAGTTGGGTTGGTCGGGGACCTGGCCGTGAGGGGGTGTGGACGTAATTAGATTCCCCCTCTGAATCATTACCTGCTCCCCATCAGGTACCAAGATTTGATCTCTGTTTGGAATTGGCCGCCGACATATAATAACGTCTGTAATAATCACGCCTCTGATGACGGCGGAGGGTGGGCCTCATGGTGCCTCTCTCGTCGGACACTACTCGTCTGGCCTGTTTCTCTCTTGGTTCTTCACACTTTTCCTTTGAATTTGTTTTCCGTTGCATTGATTTGCGTCAAAGATTTATTTTTATTTTTGTGCTTTATTGTGATTATTTTTAGCTCTTGATTCCTCGTCGGCCTACTGTTATGGTCAATGGTGCAACAAGGATGTGGTCAACAGTTTGTTATGCAGGGCCTTACTGTTTTTTTGTCCAAGCACTGGCAGTAATTGCAAGTCTGATGACTCCCACAAAAGTGGCCAATAGCCCATTTAAATTATAAAATTCAGAAGATAAGTAACATCACAAAAGCAAAAAGAAAGGAATTGTATAAGATCTCTGTCAAATGATTCAAATCCAATCTTGTAAATCATTGACTTGTATCAAGAGACCTAACCAGAGGTCTCAGTACATGATATCAGTGACCTGGGAGAAATCCATACCAACCCTTAGAAGGCAAAGATATGAATAATTATAAATTCATTTTAGGACTTCAAGCTGTGTCTTAAGACATGCAGCCAAGTGTGGTGTCAATGTAATGTACGTGGCTAACTCAAACAGTGTGACACAGTCAAAATGTGCCATTGAATTCATTGAAGTACAATTTGTCAAATTAGAATTGTATTTGTTATTTTCAACGGATTTAGTCTACTTCATGTGGAATATATTAAAAACATGTGATGCTTAAACCCCCACATGTGAAAATTTGATTGATAAATCACATAAATAAATGAAAACAGCAGCACAATGTCATGAAATGACATGTCAACAAGCATGTGCTTAAAATGTACACTTTAATTGCAGTGTACATTGTTGTGCTTTAAATTTTAAATTAAATTCAAAGGTTTGACAACCGAAGTTGAGCCATTGAGTACCTCTTTCAGTGCCTGAATCCTGAATGATGTGTATTTCCATCCCTTCTATGTACACCTCGTCCAATGAAAACAAGACCTTCACACAGAATCCACAGTTAGATTTGCCTATTGAGGCGACGTGAATGTCAATGTAGGTTGTAAGTCAGCTCGAGGAGACAGGGCGTGTACAAACGGAAGGTCATTTAGTTTTCTCATTTTTTTCTTATTTTCTCATTCTGCCTGTCAAACAGTCAGTGAATTGATTAACTGACCGCCCCACTGCCTAATCCACATGCAGCTCCAGCACAAAAGGAATATGCAACTGTTCTTTAATTTCACTTCTTGATTAGATGTTCAAGGCACTGTAAAGTGAACATGGGAAGAGAGAGAGACGATTTCCTCTAGTTTTAATTAGGAGACCTGTTCACACCATTAGAGACAAGGGTAATGCCCTTTTCTATTCTACAACAACCGATAAGCAATTTTCTCCAACGGTTAAATGATTATGGTCGCAGGGTGGATCTGGGCACGACATCACTGTGGGAATGGAATATGTGGAAAATGTATTTCTGATTTATGTTTGTGTTAAGAGTGCACAGTACTAAGCTCTAGCAAAGAGGATTGGTTGGTTGATCTCTCTGTTTAACACCATTGATTTAGTCATTCTTTTTGATTGATTTAGAGATTATAGATGAACATCATGCCTGTTGCTATAATGTTGCCTGTATATAGCATACCAAGCCAAAACAGTTGTATCACAGTCTTAAACAAGCCAAACCATTAAAACATTCACCCTCAAAGTAAATGTGTAGGTCTATAGCCTGTATTAGCCAAGCGTTGGAATGCTACATTAGTACTGCCTTTAAGGGGCAAGATTGCCCATCATAAGATGAGGATCATTTGTGCTGGAATTTAAGTAGCACCTGTTAGGGTTGATCAGAACATAACAGTGAGTCAGTCAGTGGTTACAATATTTGAGAAGTTGCATGTTTGCCACACCAAGGTGCAAAGACAACACACGGAGACAAGCACTTTGCAACTTTGAAACTAACTGGGGAGCTTGTGCTGGCTGTGCACCCTATGTCCTCCGTGCCCTTGTGTGACCGTTGCTGCACCCTGCTGCTCTTTACGGGTGTAAAGTAGAAATAATTGGCTGGCATGACTGGGAGAGGTCAGCGAGATGGGGAATGAAAATGAGAGAGAACAATTTGGGAAAGGTCAGTAAAAGAGGGAATCAAAATGAGAGAAAGTGGAATATTTAAGGCTGCTGGAGTGTGGCCTGCCCCAGGAGGGAGAAAAAAATAAGAGTTAGCCTAACTGGATGGCTAGATGTGGAGGTGAAAAAGCACCCTCTTCATCGCTTTTTTGCTCCCCTGTCCATGTCTCGATTTAAGAGCTCTCAAAACCTTTTATCTGTCGCTATTTGAAGAGCTCACAGTTTAGGCCCAGGCTTGCTTATAGGTTTCGAGAACTTTGCCTCATTGCCCATTGTGATGGTGGGCTTGCCCAGTTGATAGAGCTGAGCTATTTATATTCACAAAATGTATCGTACAGCCAAGCCTGTACAATACATTTGCACAGATGCATGATACTGATTGAATAAATACATGACTTTGTTGTTGATTAGTTAAGTTAAACAGCTGCAAGACTATCTTTGTGGGCACCGACTTTATGTGGATATATTTCTAGGTGTGCAGCTATTCAGCTTAATGTGGAAGTAATAACCATATGGCATAAAAGGAAATAGTCCTGGCAATTTACATTTTACAGTCTGTCAATGTGTTTTTTAGAGTAAATTATGTAACCTGTTACGTAAAAACATAACATTCATATCAATGTAGTATTCATTTCAGTTTGGGAGTTAACGTTGGATGGTACTTAATTTGCATTAAGTTTGAAAAGTTAACTCATGCCTCAAGTTGTTCAAGCTCATTCACTTTTCATTCAGAATGGGAACACTATATTCGATCCTTTCAACCAGATTCTCATAACAGATGCTGGGTTTGTTCCCTAGCTCAGTCCAGCATAATCCGAAACACTTTAATCTTGTTTATGGAGGGTCTCAGAGGGTCTATTTTCTCCTAGAAATCTAGAGGCTGTCACTTGATTTGCTGTGATCGTGTAAATGATCAAACGTTTCTATTTCTGATTCAAAACTCAACTTTTTGCACCTTACATTTGAACGCACTTGAAGCCAGGGTAAACAATTTATATGAGACAAATTTTTGTCTTACTATTTATTTATTTTTGTATTTGCATCCCACAGCAATCACAAATCAAATATCCAAAAAAGACAAAAATCGGTGGCTGTTGCACAGCTGTAATAAGCCTGTTTACCCCGAATCAAATTCTTGGATGGCCTCATGTTAGCGAAGTAGTCATGGGTTTTGGAGGAGTGGCTTTGGAGAGAGGCCTAGAGAGAGGCCTAGAGAGAGGCCTAGAGTCAGGGAGCTTTACACTGGCTGGTTTCGCCATATTGCTTACCCTAGCTTAAATGGTGTCATATATAAGATTTGTCGAAACAGAAAGCTTGTTATCGAGTAATTTATCTTGTTCCGACTGATTGCTTAATTGCATACATGTCTAGTAGCGTGAAAGTATTTCCCAGTGGATAGTACTCCTGCTGGTTTGACTTCGGAAATAGACATTAGCTTATTGTGCAGTGGTTGGTTCGTCGTAGTACTGCGAAGCGTTACTGCCCCAGGCCCCACATAATACTATCACAATGACAAATTTCTCCCTGCAAAAGGATTTTGAAATTAAATAATAACCCCAACTCTTTTGATGATTTAATTGTATTGGATATTGAGCCAAACATTGACCCCTGTGGTAGCCCAAATGTAATAAAGGCTAAATCGGAATGGGTCATGGCTATATTATGCAATAATATGCATCATTAACCCTGAAAGAATGATCACATGTTATCCCTGGTTTAGTGTGCAACTGCCTGTGTAGTAGAGTAGTAGCAGAGTTTGCTATGTGTCCCCTTTGACAAGAGTTTGTCCTACTGCTCCGCTAACTGCCGCTAGCACTTGCACAATCTGGTTCATGTTGCAGTATAAACCAGAGCCATTTGAGACATTGGTGGTTGTATACTTCTGGATTTGAGATGGATGAGATTTAATTGTTTGTGTTCAATCAAGCAACATATCCTCTCAATATTGAGATAACCATATGTAAGTATTGACTAAAATGGGAACCGTTACACCCTAGGATAAGAGAGTACCTGAAAATACAACACAGATTGTTGGACCATTGATCACATTGGTCCGATTTGGACAATTTATGAAATGAGGTTCAACTTCCAAATAATGGAAAACGACTGCCATGTTTTCAGAACATGCACATGATGCACTACTCTGTTAGATTAGAAAGTAGTCGAGTATGACGGTAACGCTTTAATTAAAAATATGGTGCAATGTCAGTATTGTATGTAGCTGTGAATTATGGAAGTTGGGCTGCCAGACAAAACCTGCTCACTCTAATATTATACTAAAAAGATGAATGTAACTCAATGGCTAGGGGATGTATTGGCAAAAGGAATAGTATGCAATTTAACAGCTTTTGCTAATTGCACACTGATGACTGACTTCTTTCACATGAACGCAAACAAAATTAAGGGCAGAAAATGGATTGACAGTGACAATATATTTTTTCGGGGGAATATCTTATAGACATTTGGTTACTTACGTTCTCATGTTTCAAAATGGTTGCCACAGTCATCACAACCACATCCATTAAACGTCCTATCTACAGAAATGACAAGACATTAGCATGAAAACAATTTAAATGGAAATTATTTTTTTCCTACCTTGATATTTCAAGAATAAATGGATTTAATCAACTATGCCTACGAGGCATTTACGCACCGTGTGAGACTTAAAGGGTTGAGAGGGCGAGAGAAAGGGAGAAACCGAGTGAGAACAAGGTCCAAAAGAGTTCCATTTATCACCATCTACCATGCTGACCTTGGCTGCGTTTGAAAGCCATTTGGTGGAGCCTGAGATGATCAAATAAGAGCTATCAAGCTGCAGTCATCCTGAAACCCAGCCAATAAGGAGCATGCTAATGGACCAGACCTCCTGCTCCCTAGCTTGTGAGTGCCAGCGGTAAACCATTTACACACAATCACACAAAAAGTTACACCTACTATATCTCAAACACATCAGCAGTAGTTTAAGCAGGATCACAAGCATTACTTTCTTATTATACAGTACTGCAATGTACTTGTACTTGCTTTGCTTGGGAACATGAAGTCATTGCTTGAGAAAAAACGAGACAAACTGACCTAGACACAAAAATCATGGACATCATGGACAATAGTCGCAGTGGGTGAGCTTAACCTAAATTAAACAGATGGAATACACCATTATAGTTTCAAACAATGGTGTATTTGTGCAAATGGATTAATCTATGTACAAGCTTGAAATCAAAACATGTTCAAGTGAACTCATTGAAGGTATGTAGAGGCACTACAGCACAACAAACACATCTCTACCTCAGCAGCTAATGATGAGAACTCACAGCCACTAACCTTGTTATTCTCGCACATGTGTGTATGTCATTTGCACAGTGGGTCTTGATCTATGGCCTAGCAAACCCTTCCGTCTCCTTCTATTATTTTCTCTGTTCTTTTCTTATTGATTTGTTCAACAGCTCAAGGGAAGTTCTGCCATCACTTTAGACCCGCCATTGACTTTCCTCCATCGGCAGGCTGAAAGACCTATTTTTGATAAATCTTGCCAAATATTGCCTTGAGGATGGCGGAAGTCTAAAATCCTTGTATAAGAGGAGGGCATTCATGATATTGCACAATATGGAACCTTGTTGCTTTAGGTTCTATTTAGTGGGTCTTCATAAAATGCTCCAGTGCATTGATTTGCATGGCAGAATTGAAAATGTAGGTAGGCGGGGGTAAACTGAAGAGGTAATTATGGACGTCATCATGTTCCATTCCCAGGCTGTAAGTGCCCTGTTCAATCGAAAGGTGGGTCACTGGAAATGCTCTTTAGGCACCACAGCTAGACAGAAGCAAACAGTTACAGCATATATATTTGCACAAAACTGTTTCCACTGGAAAAACTACAAGAAAAATCCATCCAATGACGTGAATACACATTAACATTTACATATTTTTGTCTGTATATGTATTTTGAGCAAAATACTGATTAACAATACAAATAACAAAGAGCATTATGTAGAAGAGAAATCAGCAACTGTGTATGTTTGATGAAGCTTTTTTTTTAATCAAACAATATCAACAGCACAGTGCCAAGCCTGCTTGGTTAGCTGATTCACATCACTCCACTCTGTCTATTACTTTGGTTGGTTCGGTAGTTGGTTTGGACTTGGACTTAAAATGTATGGTGTTGTTGTTATTTATGTTGTTAACGTGGCATGCCACGTTAACCAAATCTCAGAGATGGAATTATTTTTGTATATTATTTATTTTACATGAATCATGAATGATAATGAATAGTATTTATAGTTACATTCAATGAAAAAATGTATTGCAATTATTACTTTTAAGCTATGATTGTAAAAATCATGTCAATGATTGTCAATGATGTCAATCAATAGTCATAATAATAATGATGGTCATTTAAGCCTGCTATTAGGAGTCTGAAGAAACAAACATAACTAGCAAAGGCCTCCTTGGTGAGAAAGAATTGAAAGGTGACACTGAAACACGTTGTGCAAGTGTTACAAAACGATCAGCCAAACAGTATGTTTTGATTGGTGCTTGTATTTTAATTCACAACGTGGGTCGTCTGCCAATCCACAGATGAAAGCTTTTTCTGAGGTGATCTGCAAGGGTAATAAGCCTCCAGAAATTGAGATATGTGATTCAAAATAGGCATAACCAACCATTGTAGCGTCTTGCATTAAGTGGTAATGATGTGTTACGGGTCCCAGGCTGGACCGGGTACCACATTAACAATATTGATATGTTCAGTTCAGCTTCTCACCGGCGATGGTCTGAAAACAGAGGAAAAGTGCAGAGGATCGGAGACACTGAACCATTCTCTGCGTTTCCCAAATCTGTTCTGGCATTTATTCACAATAACGGTCAATAATGAACAAACAATAAATAATTTCCCTTCAATGTGTCAGTCCTTTCACAGGTTCAAGGTAAGTATAAAATGTCTGTGTGTGGGTGTAATTCCAGGTAGGTATGGTACGTATGTATGCATCTGTGGGTGTATGTGTGTACTTGAATTGGTGTGTTACAGGTGAGTATGGAATGGTCGTGTGTGTGTGTGTGTGTGTGTGTGTTATCTGCTGCACCATAAAATATATCCATCCAAATATGTCCACATCAACAAACATCTCTACTTCCATATACAATAAAACGGTCTTCAACCTTTCCATTAAACCGCAGTCATCACATTGAAATACATCCAAGTGTCTTCTCAGTATTAGCACTGATCACATCTAGATACCACTTCCTTAGTGTAGTCATACGGCATAGAGAAACATCTGATATTAAATCAAGGCTCACAACTCAACGCAGTCTGAAGTCACATTCCTCCAGTTTACAGCACTTGTTAGTAGTTAACAAAACATAATCTTAATCATAACACAGGGAACACTTATTGAAAAGGATGAAGATCAGCATAGTAGAATAGTAGAATAATAGAACAGAAAAACACAAATGCACATATCTACTAATCACTACAACACTAAATAATGAAATAAACTGAAATCAGCAGTGGACAGTCAACAAAACTCTGGTAACAAAACTCTAAATAATCCAACTATGGAAACACTGCGAACAAAACTAAACAACCACATTCATTCGTGAGCGTCACGTTAGCCGTTTCACCACGAGGCTCCGCCATTTGGTGAACTACCGTAGCGAAATTCGCGGCCCTGTTTTACCAACTTTCTTAACTTGGTTTAAACCATAGAAATCCGTCTTTATGAACCAACAGCGTCTTCATATTAACGGTAAACATTAAGAGTTTAAATTGTAATGGTGTTCATGGTGTTTTTACCTGAAAACAGAGGAAAAGTGCAGAGGATCGGAGACACTGAACCATTCTCTGCGTTTCCCAAATCTGTTCTGAGGGGGGAGGGGTCCCACACCTCAAAGCAAACCTGGGGAACACCTACTGCACAATGGTTCCTACCCCCCCATCCCAAATGCACTTCAGTGGATAACACTTGTTCTTTTTTTGGCTTTTAACCATAAGAATAATAAAAATAATAAACATAACAGGATTTGAAAAATAAAGTGCTTGAACATCCTCTGAAAAATAAAATATTAACTCACATTTGTGAGGGTCTCACATACTCCCCGACAAACAAAAGTGGCTCCTGACACTTGACCTTAATAATAGAAAACCCCAAAGTTCAAACTCTAATCTTCATCGTGCCCTAAGTATAAGAAAGAAAACACAATAAAGCATTCCTCCGGTAGGTGTCGAATGTCCTTAATGTGCTGTATAGTTCGTGGCACATCAGTACCGTTTGTGTGTGCAAACGTGTATATAGTCTTTGGTGTGTCTCAGTTCAGCAACAGTGTATTGGATATGTGGTGTGTGGGGATGGGTGTGGAGTGATGAATGGGGGCATTGTGAGCTGAAAGGGAAGGGGATAGGGCTGAGGGTAGCACATCTGGGTCCACTGCATCGGATGGACTCCGACTGCATTCACCGTGGGACGGGGCTGGTAGGTTGGTTGGCCAAGGGAGGGGTAAGTGAACACATAACCAGGCCGTCTCACCCTGGTGGAGTGTCTGGAAGGGGGGTGCGATTCAGGCTGATGCTCTGGGATGTCTTCCTCCACATAGACTTCTTCAGGTATCTCTTGGTCATTGTTGAGCTGAGGCTGATCCATATCCTGTTCAGTCTCATTCTGCGCTTGCTGTTCCTCTTCTGTGACATTATCACTCACTTGTTCAAGTTCAACTTGTCTGGGTCCAGCATGCATCTTCTCTTCAAGTTGGGTTACACTCTGTCCATGGATTCTCTGGGGCTCATGGGTCACATCCTGATCTGGTAGGTTATAGTCAGTTCTGGGCATCCGAAACCAGTAACGACACACGCCTCCCGCTTCCTCAGAGTCACTTGTGTCTGGGCTCTGTGGCGGCTCTGTGGGTTTGGGGCGTTGTGAGTGTCTCTTTGCTCTCTTGTGTAACTCACATGTGTTGGTTAATGGGGTCTGGGGTGGGTCTACTGGCAGGTCATTCACTTGTAGCAGCAGATTCCTATGCAGTGTGCGAGTAGGGCGGTTTCCTGTCTCAGGGGCCACTTTGTACACAGGATTGTCTCCGACCTGTTCTTTCACAATGTAGATGGTCTGCTCCCAGTAGGACCTAAGCTTGCCGGGACCACCTCTCTCACTGAGGTTACGCACAAGGACCCTGTCCCCAGGCTGGAGAGTCACACCTCTGCTCCTCTTGTCATAGTGCCTCTTTCCTTTTGAGCTGGACTGCTGACTGTTTGTATTGGCAATGCGATAAGCCTCGATCATTCTTCCCGCCCACTTCTCTGCATATCCTCTGTGGGTCTGAGCTTCTCCATCTTTGATGAGACCAAAGAGAAGGTCGACTGGGAGACGTGGATGATGACCATACATCAAAAAATAAGGGGAGAAGCCGGTGGCCTCGTGTTTTGTGCAATTATATGCATGAACCACTTGGGGTAAGTGGTCTTTCCAGTTCTGTTTCTCTTTCTCTCCCAGAGTCCTGAGCATCTGTAACAGGGACCGGTTCAGTCTCTCAACAGGGTTACCTTGGGGATGATAGGGGGTGGTTCTGGAGTGACCAACGCCCGCTAGCTGTCTCAGGGACTTGAACAGCTCGTTCTCAAACTCCCCCCCCCTGTCATGATGGAGCTTAGACATATAGCCAAACCGTGGGATAAAGTCATTAAAGAGCTTGTCAGCGGCAGTCTTGCCAGCTTTGTTACGTGTGGGGTAGGCTTGTGCAAACCTGGTGAAGTGATCTATTACTACTAGGATATACTCACAACCACCACGGGAGGGTTCTAGATGAAGGAAGTCAATACACACCAACTCAAGGGGAGAGTTTGATGTGATACTGCCCATGGGAGCTCTCTCGTGCACCACTGGCTTTTTCTGTTTTAGACAAGGGCACTTCCTGGTGACATATTCTTCAATTTCCTTTTTCATGAAAGGCCAGTAGAAACGCTCTCTTGCTAGATTCAAGACTTTCTCGACACCGACATGGCCCATCTTGTTATGCAGGTAGGTGAGAGCTAGTGGTCTGTAGGTGGCAGGCAAGACCAGCTGCCTTCGACCAATTGTTTTCCTGTGGAGTAGGCCATTCTCTATGTGCAATTTGCTCCACTCCCTCAAGAGCCTCATGGTGTCTGTGTCACAGTTGCCCTTGTTGTATTCTGTTGGTGGTGTGTGGTTCTCCTTTAGCTCCATCACTTTTCCAATTGCAGGGTCTGCTCTCTGTTCTCTCACCAGCTCATCATGGCCAATCGCGTGCAGTGGTTCCATGCGGGGTTGGGTTTGGGATGTTAGGTTAAGGGCAGCGACCCAGGCGATGTCTCCCTGTTGGGCTCTGTGGGCTCCTTCCCATGCAGTGCGCACAGCTTCGTCTGATAGCTCCTCAGAGCACTGTGTCATGAGGGTGTCAATGTCAAGGGGGCAGCGCGATAGGGTGTCAGCATCGATGTTACTTTTGCCTGGCCGATATTTGATGTCAAAACAAAAATCAGCAAGCTGACCCACCCACCGGTGGCCTACTGCGTTGAGCTTTGCAGTACTCAGAACATATGTGAGCGGATTATTGTCAGTGAAAACTGTGAAATGAGGGGCATAAAACAAATAGTCTCTGAATTTATCACATATTGCCCACTTTAACGCCAGGAACTCAAGCTTACCGCTGTGCAGGTGGTAGTTCTGTTCCACTGGTGTCAGTGTGCGTGACCCGTAGGCAATCACTCTCAGCTTTCCATCCTGGTTCTGATATAGGACTGCTCCCAGACCTTTTTGGGACGCATCTGTGTGTAGAGTGAACGGTTGAAGGAAGTCTGGGTACGCCAGCACCGGGGGTTCCATCAACCTGTCAATTAGACTTTCTAGAATCTGTTGGTGTTTCTCCTTCCACTCAACTGGAGTGCGAGATGACTGTTGAGGGGATTTTGTCTTCCCTCGTGAGGGTTTGGACAGGGGGTCGTCAGTTTGTACCTTGAGCAAGTCATACAGGGGCTGGGCTATCCGTGAGAAGTCTTGAACAAAACTTCTGTAGTAGCTCAGGAAGCCCAGTACTTGTCTAACATCTCCAACTGTCTTTGGTTTTTTGTGTTTCAGTACCTGCACTGCCTCCAGGTCCTTAGGATCCACTCTCACCCCGTCTGCAGACACCAGCCGGCCAACATATCGCACTTCTTTGCGGAACAGCTCACACTTTTCTGGCTTTAGTTTGACGCCATGGAGCTGAAGGGCTTGGAGGACTTTGCGCAGTACTTCCACATGCTCCTGAAAAGACTTAGAGAAGCACAACACATCATCAAGATAGGGGATGCAGCATTCATCTCGGAGCGTGTCGAGCATCTGCTCCATGCTCCTTTGAAATGCTGCTGGGGCGTTGGACAACCCAAAGGGTATTCTCACCCACTCGTACAATCCCCAGGGGGTTGTGAACGCAGTCATGTACCTTGACCCCTCTGCAATAAAGCCTTGGTGGTAGGCCTTGCCCTGATCAAGGATTGAAAACCAGCGATACCCTCCCAGTGAGTCAGTGAGGTCCTGGATGCGGGGGAGGGGGTGTCGGTCTGGCACCGTCTTGTGGTTTAGAAGCCGGTAGTCGATACACAGGCGCAACGACCCATCCTTCTTTCTCACACATATGACAGGGGCTGCATAGGGGGACTGGGACTTGACAATCCATCCTTTGACTAATAGCTCCTGCACATATTCTTTCACTTCTTTGTAAAGTGGTTTTGGGATCGAAGCGTAGGCCTTTTGCACTGGAATGTCGTCTGTTAGCCTGATCTCCATCTGCAGTGAGGGAATGCATCCGATGTCGCCACTGTCCTTAGCAAAGGCCCCAGACTCCTCACAGAGAACTCTCTTCACCACCTGCTGTTGTTCAGGGCTCAGATGGCTGATGTCGACAGGCGGTAGCCAGGGTTCGGTGGGGGTTGGGCTAGGAGAGGCGATGTGGTTAACCTCTGCCATTGCTTTTGTCGGCAGGACATCAGACAGGCGTGACCCGGCTACATCAGTCTCTAGGACCTTGGCGACATTTTGGATGACACCTAGGGCCGTCCTCTTAGGTAGGGTGACCTCTTGCTGTGAGTGGTTGGAAATGGGCACTTTAACATAAGGCCAGTATTTGTGGTTGATTTCCAGGAGGCCTTCTCCCACACTCAGCTCTCCTAGAACAGGGTTCTCCTCTGCAGGTTCATACAGAACCAGGGGATCAGAGGTGTCGAAGTTAGGGGGGACCCTGCACCGCACATGTACTGCACTTCCTGCTGGAATCACAATATTGTCCCTGCCCACTCTCACTGTGGCTGGGTCACAGATGGTCTTGTGGGGGACCTGTATAAAGTTGACCATGGCCTCCACTTGCTCTTCCTCCATTCCAAATGCACTGCGTAGGAGGTTGACTACTGTGGCTATGGCGGCACCGGAGGACTCTTGTCTTTTTATTATCTGCTCGAGCACATTGGCTCCCACCAAGGGCTGGGGTAGGGACATCTGGCTGACAAGGAAGGGGGCTTGGACAGTGAGGTTTGGGTCATCATTCCCTGTGAGGTTGATAGTGAGCTCCACCCACCCGTCATAGGGGATCTCTTGCCCATTTGCTGCATAAACTGTCAGGTCTGTCTCGAAGAGCTCCTGCAGCGATCTCACTGGGTAGCTGGGGATGTGAGCACTAGCCCACGCTCTGTCAATTATGCTCACCTGTGAGCCAGTGTCAAACAGGACTATTGCTGGGTGCCCATTAATCGAACATTTCAGTTGGCTTTTGTTTCCAACTAAGGGTACTCGATCTCTGGGAGTGCTCTGGCAGGTAAGGGTTGAGGCTAGCTGGTGTTTGGGGTCCTTGGGCCGTTTTGGTGTGCAATTAGGGATGGAGTTTACTATTTGGGACTGAGGTTGTGCACTGGTCTCTGGCTGTCCCCCGGCAGAGACCGGGTCTCGTTTCCCTGAAACCTGGTCCGCTTCAAGCATCCCACTGCCCGGTGTCCTATCTCCCCACACGCAAAGCAGTGCTTGCACTCCTGCAGGTTCTGTTCTATACACTTTGCGCAACGAAATGTTCTTCTTGGGATGTGACTGGGAGAGGGCTGGAAGGCGTGTTGTGATGGGGAGTTGGGTGATGACTGGGCTGGTAATGGCAGGGGGTGGGCCATCTGGATGCTGCTTTTCTGATGGTCCATTAGTGTGGCCACCATTTGCGTCAGGGCCTCCACCTGCGCACTGAGCTGTTGTATGGCCTGGTTGTTATTGCAGTCTGCAGTGGGGCCTCTTGGCTTGTTGTCAGTCTGTTTATCCGCCGTTTCCACCTTGGCACTGTGGGCATGTTTTGCCTTTTCACGGGAGAGCTGACCAAGTCTACGTTGATGCTCATTCTCGTCGCTGATCATTTTTGTCATTTGGCCAAGGATTTCCTCATCAGTGACTTGGCTATTTGAGATGAGGGGTCTCAGTCTCTGCCGGAGGTCTGTATACTTCGCCCCCAGGCCTTGGTAGATGGTGTTAAGGAAGACCTCTTGGATGGTCTTCGGGTCATAAGAGATGTCAGTGGTGGCCTGTTTTGACTGGAAAAGGAGTCTCTGTTTGAGCCCAATCATGCGGTATAGGAACTGCTGAGGTGACTCCTGTTCAGCTTGCCGGGTACACATTAATTCTTGAAACATCTCAGTTGTTGCCTTCTCCCCAAGATGGGACCTGAGGAAGACCTTGAGCTCGGGCAGGGCCAAATCATCTTTGTTTGACAGCATGTCCTTGAATGTGCCAGGTTTGATGATTCTCAGCACGCCTCGGACCACTTCTGCGTCTGGAAAGCCATCTCTGACTCCTTCTTCGATCTGCTTACTGATGCTATTGTAGCTGATATCAGAGCTCTGGTCCCCAATTTGCCCTCCCTGCACCTTGAACTCTCGGCGCTGGAGGTAGGGAAGGTCTCTCAGGGGAACCATTCTCTCTGGCGTGTTCTGTGAAGGGGGGTCAGACACTGTTCGGTCTTGTTGGTGGTGTGAAGGGCCGGGGGAGGTGGCTGTAGTCTCCCACTGTCTCAGTTTCTTACCCAGCTCCTCATACATTTTTCTCAGTTCCTCGGCTGGCTGGGTGGCTGCTGTGACAGGGGGATTTGGATTGGAGTGAGGTGTCATAGAACTGTCCACCTGGAGATGGGGTGGTGGTGGTGGTATGTGGTCTGGTGGGGCTGTGTTGACAGAGGGGTTGGAATGGGGATTAAGTGGCGTAGTGGTACTTAACGACGTCTGGTCTGGCCATTCTGCACCCATTATTGTCTCACATATCACATCATTCAGTACCAGCAGTTTGCTCATGCCTCCATCCTCACTTTCTAGGAGTGAATCAGACTGCATGTAGGAAATCACATAGTCCATACATCCTTCCTCATCGGTCGGGCTCAACCGATCGACGTCCGGGGTGTCCGATGCGATGTCCTTTGCGACCTGGTAGAGGCTGGTATTTGATAGCTTGAACAAGTTCTTCCTGATACCCCACACCAGCTCCTTCCGTGCATAGGACATGGTGCACGTGACTCGGATATAGGTGATGTCTTCTTATGGTGAATGCTGGCTTGGTGAACCAGCAGCGTTGCTCCTCGGGGACTGACGTACGTTGCCTTCCCAATTCAGCAGTGCGGCTCCACGCTGAGGAGATCTTCTTCCTTACCTCCTCCTAGGGACACCCACTGGCTGACACTTGGCCTGCAGTCACGTCTCGTCTCCTTGGTCTCGTGGTTCTGGTATCACTAGATCAGCTTCCGACCAGTAGGTGGCGCTGATCCCGGACGAGCCCCCACAATTTGTTACGGGTCCCAGGCTGGACCGGGTACCACATTAACAATATTGATATGTTCAGTTCAGCTTCTCACCGGCGATGGTCTGAAAACAGAGGAAAAGTGCAGAGGATCGGAGACACTGAACCATTCTCTGCGTTTCCCAAATCTGTTCTGGCATTTATTCACAATAACGGTCAATAATGAACAAACAATAAATAATTTCCCTTCAATGTGTCAGTCCTTTCACAGGTTCAAGGTAAGTATAAAATGTCTGTGTGTGGGTGTAATTCCAGGTAGGTATGGTACGTATGTATGCATCTGTGGGTGTATGTGTGTACTTGAATTGGTGTGTTACAGGTGAGTATGGAATGGTCGTGTGTGTGTGTGTGTGTGTGTGTGTTATCTGCTGCACCATAAAATATATCCATCCAAATATGTCCACATCAACAAACATCTCTACTTCCATATACAATAAAACGGTCTTCAACCTTTCCATTAAACCGCAGTCATCACATTGAAATACATCCAAGTGTCTTCTCAGTATTAGCACTGATCACATCTAGATACCACTTCCTTAGTGTAGTCATACGGCATAGAGAAACATCTGATATTAAATCAAGGCTCACAACTCAACGCAGTCTGAAGTCACATTCCTCCAGTTTACAGCACTTGTTAGTAGTTAACAAAACATAATCTTAATCATAACACAGGGAACACTTATTGAAAAGGATGAAGATCAGCATAGTAGAATAGTAGAATAATAGAACAGAAAAACACAAATGCACATATCTACTAATCACTACAACACTAAATAATGAAATAAACTGAAATCAGCAGTGGACAGTCAACAAAACTCTGGTAACAAAACTCTAAATAATCCAACTATGGAAACACTGCGAACAAAACTAAACAACCACATTCATTCGTGAGCGTCACGTTAGCCGTTTCACCACGAGGCTCCGCCATTTGGTGAACTACCGTAGCGAAATTCGCGGCCCTGTTTTACCAACTTTCTTAACTTGGTTTAAACCATAGAAATCCGTCTTTATGAACCAACAGCGTCTTCATATTAACGGTAAACATTAAGAGTTTAAATTGTAATGGTGTTCATGGTGTTTTTACCTGAAAACAGAGGAAAAGTGCAGAGGATCGGAGACACTGAACCATTCTCTGCGTTTCCCAAATCTGTTCTGAGGGGGGAGGGGTCCCACACCTCAAAGCAAACCTGGGGAACACCTACTGCACAATGGTTCCTACCCCCCCATCCCAAATGCACTTCAGTGGATAACACTTGTTCTTTTTTTGGCTTTTAACCATAAGAATAATAAAAATAATAAACATAACAGGATTTGAAAAATAAAGTGCTTGAACATCCTCTGAAAAATAAAATATTAACTCACATTTGTGAGGGTCTCACAGATGCATAACCTTCACCATGAGCGTAATATACTGACAGGATCAAAGAAGACTCTTTGAATTTATATGTTAGCAACGATGACGAGGATTTAAAACATCCATGATCCTTACGGTGTAAGGCTTTATTTGTTGTGTAAGTATATATGTGTAACCTAATGGTGAGTGCTAGAGTAAGCTAGCAGGGACATGTATACCTTCTCTCATTTATTCATCTTGTTTGTAAAAGTTTGAAAGTTACATCTAAAATGAACATCAGTGACAGATTCAACCTTAAAAAGTAAATTGTTGGCTAGCCATATACTATTCATATATCCACCCCCATGACCTGTGAAACATTCCTTTGAACCCTGGAGCCTTAGCATGAAGCTTAGCATTGCTTGAGTCTACCTAGTCATTGACATATTTTTGCCTTACTCATATAAACTGTTATGCATGGAGACAAAAGTATAGAAATGTAACTATTTTTTTAAGATAACATGTGAAGGAGTTTGGGTCAACAGCTGAGGTTAGAGGTGAAAAGGTTTCTCTTATATGTCTGTATTGGCGCAGAATGGCTGGAAGGCCTGTTTAGTATTCACTCTGGATATATCTAGTTGGTCTCTGTTCTGACATCCATGCAGGGTAATATCTAATTTTGTCTCAGTTTTTCAACTTTTTTTTTATTCCAAAAGAATAAAAGATATAACGTGCTCTTATAACTTAACAATTTTGTTCGGGCACTATCTATTTTCAAGCACAAAAGGGAAGCAATTTATCTGTGCTCCCAGGTGAAGTATTTTGTGATTATAACATCTCAGATGTCGTGATGGCAGTAGACTTTTACATTGCTTTAGCCTTTCATGATTTTTACTTAAACTACATACTCTAAACTAAAATATATCTACAAAACAAGATGTTTAGTAACATGTTACAAAAACAAGATGAGACTTGACAAGGCCAAGACAAATTGGGTCAGAGAATGAGATCCAGAGATGTAGGTTGTGATAAGCTACATCCCTCTGAAGTACCCGACGGATGCTTTGCTTAAGCACCAAAACAACTCATTTGAGAGGAAGAGGGCCAAGTATGAAGAGCTGGCAGGCGAATGCCGGCGCAACGGATGGAAGACTCGTTGTAGTCCCATTGAGGTTGGTTGCCGAGGTTTCGCAGGCCAGTCACTCTGCAGGGCCCTCAAGTTGTTGGGAATAAGGGGACTGCACAGCAAGAAAGCCATCAAGAACATCACTGATGCTGCTGAGAAGGCATCAAGATGGCTGTGGATCAGGAGGGGTGATCCGTGGGCCACACAAGCTACCTAGACACAAGCCGGGGTCTGATCACCCCCGGCTGGGTCGCCTGGGCGAGGGTGTCTGATGTTGAGAGACCCGAAACACCCTATGACCTCAGGTTACATCACTGATGATGTGTCTAGGTTGCACCAGAGGGTGTATATTAAACCAGTTAATTCTGGCAGAGCCAGTGACCTCCGGGAAAGACCGGATGACTACCACGAATAGAGTGGTGACAGCTGGAGAGGCAGCAGACAGCTGGAGAGACAGCAACCGGGGCAGTGAGGGCTAGCACCCCAAACTGCAGCTCCCGTGAGGGAGCACCCACAATAAGCTACGGAAAACCCTAAAGAGTTATACCCCCGGGGGTGCCCGAGAGGGGGGGAGGATGAGCACCCCAACAGGATGGACGTACAGGTTTTGACCCAAGCTAACGGAATTACGACTATGAGTGCAGTTTGCTTATGTGGTAAAGTCTGCAAAAACCCGCGTGGTCTTAAGATCCACCAGACCAAGATGAAATGCTTGACTGGGAGGCAAGTGGTGCAACGCACAGGACCAGTGCCTGGTGAGACGCAGGAGGAGCCCGGCCCGGAGTCACCCCACAGTGCCCAGACCCTCCACGCCCCACAAGCCCTACCCCAAGTCAAGCCATGCAGAACACCGTCGGGTTAAGTGGCCTTCGGCCAACATGGTGAAGGAGTGGTGCCAGTTCGATGCGGATGTTGATCAGATTCTCGAAGCCACAGCCAGGGGAGATGCTGACCAGAAATTGCGCACAATGAGTGCAATGATTGTCAGCATCGCCGCCGAAAGGTTTGGCACCAAGGAGCACCACCCGATCAGCGGTGCAGGGGAGCCAAACCGACGGCAGAAGAAGATCAGCCAGCTGCGGCAAGAGCTTAGACTGCTAGGACGGCAGTACAAGCAGGCAAGAGAGGAAGAGAAGGTAAGTATAGCAGAGCTCCGCAACATCGTAAGGAGGAATCTCACGACACTCCGTCGTGCTGAATGGCACAGGAAGAGGGGGAAGGAGAGAGCCAAGAAGCGTGCCGCCTTCATTTCAGGCCCTTTCAACTTCACCAAGAAGATCCTTGGGCAGAAGCGAGGTGGACAATTGGCCTGCTCTCAAGAAGAGGTTGACAAGTACCTCAGGGCAACTTACAGCGACAGCGCAAGGGAGCAGGATCTTGGACCCTGCAGCTTTCTGATTACACCACCAGAACCCACTTCAGCATTTAATACCAAGGAGCCAACCCTGAGAGCAGTTGAGGACATAGTCAGAGCAGCTAGATCCAACTCAGCTCCAGGTCCCAGTGGAGTACCATATGTTGTCTACAAGAGGTGCCCCAGGCTCGTGCAGCGACTCTGGAAGATCCTTAGGGTCATCTGGAGGAGGGGGAAGGTGGCTCAGCAGTGGAGGCATGCAGAGGGTGTATGGATTCCGAAGGAAGAGAACTCTCGCACCATCGAGCAGTTTAGAAACATCTCACTCCTGAGTGTGGAGGGCAAGGTGTTCTTCAGCATTGTTGCCCGGCGCATGACAGAGTTCTTCCTGAAGAATGCATACATCGACACCTCTGTGCAGAAGGGGGGGTCCCAAGGGTACCAGGGTGCATTGAGCACACGGGAGTTGTTACTCAGCTCATCCGGGAGGCCCGGGAGGGCAATGGGAACCTGGCAGTTTTGTGGCTTGACCTGTCTAATGCTTACGGGTCAATTCCCCACAAACTGGTGGAGACCTCGCTTGACCGGCATCATGTTCCAGGCAAGATCAGGGACCTCATACTGGACTATTACAACTCTTTCAGTTTGAGAGTCACCTCGGGGACAGTAACATCAGCATCACATCGGCTGGAGAAAGGCATAATCACTGGGTGTACAGTCTCAGTGATTTTGTTTGCCTTGGCCATGAACATGCTTGTTAAGTCAGCGGAGGTGGAGTGCAGAGGACCGCTCACCAAGTCAGGTGTGCGGCAGCCTCCCATCAGAGCTTTTATGGATGACCTGACAGTTACTACAACATCAGTTCCAGGTTGTAGGTGGGTTCTCCAAGGCCTTGAGCGGCTCATTAACTGGGCGCGTATGGGCTTTAAGCCTGCTAAGTCCCGTTCCCTGGTGGTGAAGAAGGGGAAGGTTACAGACAAGTTCCGGTTCTCGCTGGGAGGTGTCCAGATTCCATCGGTTTCAGAGGAGCCAGTGGAGAGCCTGGGGAAGATCTTTGATGGCACCCTGAGGGACAAAGCAGCGCTCAAGGCGACCAGCAGAGAACTGGGTAACTGGCTAGTGGCGGTGGATAAGTCAGGGCTGCCAGGTAAGTATAAAGCATGGATATATCAGCATGGCATCCTGCCACGCCTCCTCTGGCCACTACTGGTCTACGATGTCCCACTAACGACCATTGAGGGCTTCGAGCGTAAGGTAAGTAGCTTCCTTCGCAGGTGGTTGGGCCTACCAAGAAGCCTCAGCAGCATAGCCTTGTATGGGCATAAGAACAAGCTGCGACTTCCCTTCAGTAGTCTGTCGGAGGAGTTCATGGTTACCCGTGCGAGAGAGGTGCTGCTGTACAGAGACTCGAGTGACACCAAAGTCTCCTTAGCGGGGATTGAAGTGCAGACTGGGCGGAAGTGGAGAGCCCAGGAGACGGTCGAGCAAGCTGAGGCGCGGCTGCTCAAGCAAGATGGTCGGGATGAGACAGCAGCTAGATGGGAGCAGACACTGGATAGGAAGATTTCTTGGTCAGAGCTTTGGAAGGCAGAGCCATTCCGTATAAAGTTTTTGATCCAGTCAGTCTACGACGTCCTCCCCAGCCCTTCCAACCTCTTCTGTTAGGGCCTGGCAGAAACACCTGCTTGCCCTTTGTGTCAGAGGAGAGGATCACTGGAGCACATCCTAAGCTGTTGCCCGAAAGCCCTGGGCGAGGGGCGCTATCGTTGGCGCCACGACCAGGTGCTGAAGGTGATAGCAGATACCATCTGCTCGGGGATCTCACTCAGCAAGCAGCAACAGCCAGCTAGGCATTCAATCACCTTTGTTAAATCTGGTGAGAAGCCTCAACAACGCCCAGGCCAAACAGGGGGGCTCCTGACAACAGCTAGGGACTGGCAGCTGAAGGTGGACTTGGGGAAACAGCTTAAATTCCCAGAGACCATCGCAGTGACCACACTTAGGCCGGACTTGGTTCTTATGTCAGAATCAACAAGGCAGGTGATACTGCTGGAGTTGACTGTGCCCTGGGAAGACCGGATGGAGGAGGCATTTGAGAGGAAGAGGGCCAAGTATGAGGAGCTGGCAGGCGAATGCCGGCGCAACGGATGGAAGACTCGTTGTAGTCCCATTGAGGTTGGTTGCCGAGGTTTCGCAGGCCAGTCACTCTGCAGGGCCCTCAAGTTGTTGGGAATAAGGGGACTGCACAGCAAGAAAGCCATCAAGAACATCACTGATGCTGCTGAGAAGGCATCAAGATGGCTGTGGATCAGGAGGGGTGATCCGTGGGCCACACAAGCTACCTAGACACAAGCCGGGGTCTGATCACCCCCGGCTGGGTCGCCTGGGCGAGGGTGTCTGATGTTGAGAGACCCGAAACACCCTATGACCTCAGGTTACATCACTGATGATGTGTCTAGGTTGCACCAGAGGGTGTATATTAAACCAAGGTTGTACGTTTGTGCATGGATTTGACTAGTTAGTTGGAAGGGTGATTCTGGCAATTGTAAAATCCTGAACATGTTTTAAGTTATTATTAAGGTATTATTAAGATTGTTTTAGATCAACAGGGCTAAACTAAAATCTGTCTCTAATGTTTAATTTATTTTCATATTTGAAAAGAAAGTACCGGTAGTCTCTATTCTTATATAGCTATCCACGTCTGACCCAATTTTTATATTTTATATATTTTTTTGTGAATATATTCAGAAACATAATTCCATATCATTCCATCATATGCGCAAAACAAAACCCATCATGAACATTCTGCCAGCTAAATGTCAAATACAACAAAGTGCCATTTGGTAAATTAAGCCCAAACAAGTGTGTATTCTCCGAGAGCTGATAGGAAAAAAGCGCTTAAATAGCCATGCTGAATGTCCCCTGCTTTCTAAAGCATATTAAGCAGCACAGCTGTTCAAATGCTGACATTTTATAGCCGGCGTTGAGAAATGTCAGGTTTTTGGAATTGTTGAGAAGGCATGTAGTTGGACTATGTCAGGCAAGGAGTGCCAATTAACATGATTAAATAATTGGCTCTCCCTCGCCTCCAAGGAATTCACACTTTAACATTTAAACACTCCATTTGTGAGCAGATCAAATTCTCTCTTGCTCCTGCTTTCACTCACTTTCCTTTTTCCTTTTTCTCTCTCTCACTCTCACTTTGCTGTATGCATGCACATATACAGTACATGCATTCTGTACATACATACATACATACATATGTTCATACAATTTTACACGTGTATGCATACATGTGCATAAATACACACACACACACACACATATATGCATGCATACATACATAAACACACACACACACACACACACACACACACACACACACATACACACACACACACACACACACAGGCAGTAATTCAAATTCTGTATCCATACTCTGCAAGGAACCTCATACACAACAAGCAAACAAAAGAGGACAAGTGAGTGGTGATAGTAGTGAGTGGTGATAATAGCAAGTCACAAGAAAGAAATTGGAAAAACATACAAAATCAGCAGTCTACCAACTACACCTCTCTGTTACCCCTTGTTTTCTACTTAAAAACCCATCCTGTTTCAAAGATGCATGTGTTCCTTGTGTCCCAATAACGTGATTGACATTTTCTGGCAGTTTACCGCAGAACAGACAGCTTTTTGGTATTTGCAACGATGCCCTTTGGCATGTACAGCAACGTTGATATTAAAACAATGAATCATAAGCGCTCCCTCTCAAGTGATCCATGTGTTGTCATTCCATATCAGATTCCCATCTATTTTTCTAAGCGATGGTTTGATTGCAGGTGTTTTTTTCCCTCGCCCACCGAGAGACATGGAAAAGGATGATTTCTTTAAAACATACTTCAGGTACATACAACCAAGAATAGCTATAAGCAGATTTTCCATCCCTCTAATCCTGCCCTTCCGCTTTCCCTCCCCTCCCCGCTGCACTCAAACCCTTGGCCTCTCTGCCGGCTCTACGCTAAAGCCCTCAGCCCTTCTAGCTAGCGTTGTTATGCTGTTGGGCTGTTATTGTGGTCTCCCCGTCATCAAACTCACACCGGCCTAATGAAGTGTGGTTGAACGCTACGCCGCTGCATTTATCATTGACTTTGAGTTTACGGAGGCCTGAATAATTTATTATGTATGAATAGGGGTTTAGAGTCTATCACAGTTGGATAATGTATTCCTCCTTGAAGCCTTCCCAGAATCCTGATGAAGAGAGCTGGCCTCGCCGTGCATGTGCATACACACACACAAAATACATCACCACACACACACACACATACATACAATAAAGACACACACAAACAAAACATATATACACACACACACAAACACACCGTTTAGCTAGCCTGCAGTGGTCTGTGTGTTTTCAAACACTTCTGTCCTGATTTAGCCTGCATGCTGCGCTCACTCGCCACACGGGCAACACAGTGAATGCACAAACGGCCTGGAATACACAGAGACACGCAGCTTTCAACGGGCAAAACACATAGCTATATACTCATTAATTCAGATGTTTTCATTTATACTAATATGCCTGGGACGTTGACACAACCGAATGGAAGAACACAACGAGGAAAGGAGTAACAGTAGAAGTATCCCACATTTTTCATTTCATATTTGATATTGCTTCTTCCATATTTTTATTCCACTTAATCTCAGAAAGTCAAGGAGATAGATGACCCTGGAGCCACACTACAGTAAGCTTGTATGCAAATTCAACGAAACACATCAATAAAATGCTTTCCGCGGGCAAATAATGGATACAATAAAATGTATATTTACATTGACACATATAATACACTGTTGACGTCAAAACTAAACTAGTAAAAGCGGTACTAATTCAGTGTGACCGAAGTAATATAGCATTCGATTTATTTTATTCATATTTTCTCCATCTACCATATCTTTCCATTCTCTATAGTCTCTAAGAAGTCTAAGGATGCATGGCCTCTGAGGCCATACTGAAGCACTTTTGTATGCAAATTCCACAGGCTGGGCAAAATTTATGATCAGCACCAATCAATATCATAATTAAGTAGAGTGGCGATGGCTCTGATGGATCCATGGCCAAGTCCTCCAGAGGCAATCGATCAGCACTGGTCCTCCACACACACACACACACACACACACACACACACACACACACGACTCCACCCACTAGTCTCTGTGCATCAACGCCACCACTTAGCACTGCTGGAACGTCACTCAAAATACACTCCTTTTAGCTCCACTGTAACACACAATAGTTGTTATTAAGGTTTATACAAATACAAACCTTAAGGTTTGTATTTGTCTCATTGTCGGAAAATAAATATATATTCCAAAAATGATAAATCCAGAAAAGATCAATTTCAAAAGTAAATCCCAATAAAAATGTTTTACAAAATAAAGTCAATAGAAAAGTAAAATAAAACTGTTCACCTTAGCGGTTTGTCAAGCTGCCCAACAGAGATGATAGGACCTACACTCCAACACAAGGTCAACTTCCAACAGGACATAGAACAGAAAAACATATTATATAATACTCATATTATATAATATGTTTGAATATGTATTATATTATTGAATGTATTAAATTCATATTATTATTTTCTAGAGATTATGCTCTGTTGTATCACTATCCAGGGTCTAAAACGTCATTAAATCATCACATCTGGAACACAACCATTACGGCAAAGAAAATAACTCTGCAAAACCCCCAGTGAGGGGCTATATGTTACTGACCCCCCTGACTACCAAATCATCAGGTTTTGAAAAAGTAGATTTTGCCCCAACTTCCATCCTGACTTTGAACTCCTCCCACTATTGCACCTGCACTCTGGCACTCCACCATGTTCTGTCTGTCCTGCTACATTTGTCTGTCAGTTGCACTTTGATGTAAAGTTGTTGATGGACTTGACCTACAATCTTTTCCTCAATCATGTCACTCATTGGCTGTGTCCAAATGTGTCCCCTTGTGCCCAATACTGAGGGCGCCCGTTTCATATAAGGTGCACTTCTTAATACCAGTAATGCACCATAAAAGTGTATGAAAAAAGTGTACAAACCGACGCACACATATTTGCTAATTTTATCCCATGATGCAAAGCAGTATTTGTTGTCATCAGATTAATCTGAGATGGTCCTGCAAGACATCTAACACGTAATGACTCACGACCAAAGCACCTCAAGCTGATAAACAACACAGTCACAGAGTGGCATGGTCTGCCCCTACAGGCTGGAGGACACTTTAACTGTGCAACTGTTTCAGGTACAACGTCAATGTTGTTGGTACCAAAATGAAAGGTTTGAAACATGAAGGAAACAAGCCATGCACTGCCTTGGACGTCACCTGTACTAACAAGGGCCATGTCAGTAGTTATGGAACAGGGAAAATGACAAGCGTGCTTCACATAATTAGTAATTAGAATGATGTATTATTACACTTCTAAGCCTAACACAAAGAAACCCCAAGTTAATACAAGACAACAGCTTAACACCATTGCAGAATCCACTCAAGTGTGTTCTACTTGGACGAGGGGCTTTGCTGAGGAACGGTGAGGATTAGACAATGGAGTGGTGACGGACCGGTTCTCTGCATGCTAAATTCTGACCCGAGAGCATCTTTGTCAAATGGGTTTTTATGGGCCGAGTGATTGACGGCTGAACTCTGTCTACCTCATTAAGCTCAGTGTCAAGCAGTTATCGAGTGTTATTATTCAGTTAGAATCACTGAAATAAGTAGAGTAGGGAAAGCTTTGGTAAATTACAAATTGGTCAAAACAACCAAATGATACATTTCGGTTTCAACTATTTGCATTTTTGAAATTGAAGTAAATATGCAACAATAATAAAAAATATATATAACATTTGAATAATGAATTAAGTCTATATGGTGCTTTTCCTAGTGGTTTACAAAAAATAACACAATATCAAATATATTATAGTTAACATGCAGCAGCTTGATGCAAGTGCACCTTATTTTGTCAAAGCAATGTCATCTACCTTCCTATCACTACTGTACACTATGGAAAATGTTGCATATGTAGGATTTAATGAATACCAAGTTAGCCAGACACTAAATGTCACATCCATGTAATGTAATACATAATAAACTAAACCTCAGGGTACTTCAGTGTTTTCTGTATTATTCTCAACTTTGATGAATGGCACCTGGCTATTGAACCAGGCTAACATGGCATTTCATGTATAAATCTGATGGAAAGCCAATGTGTGACTTTGATTTACAAACATCCCACTATTAAAGCGTAAGTCACTGAAATGAGGGTGTATATTTGTACATTTATGCTGATGTGTTACCGAGGCATTTTTATAGTGGTTAAGACTGTTCCCTCACAGTTGGAAAACCCATATCTGGCCTTCCTGTCTCTGGCAGGGTAGGCCTACAGAGCAGGGTGTGTCGATGCTGAACAGAGAAATGTAATTTAGAGTCAGCTTAACATGGATAAGTGAGGGTCAAAGCAAGCAAAGTTTGTCAGTATCACAATAACAGGACAACGAGAGCACAACAAAAGGGGTTCACAGGTCTAAACTAAGAGGGACATCCTTTGAGAAGAAGGGCAGGAGTGCTAACGTGGTAACGAATTGAATTTGAGTAATCAAAATAAACATTCTGAAAAAACAATTCAGCCATTATGAAGAGCATTCACGCTGGCAATGTACAATACCACAGGCAAATTATGTAAAAACATTTCCTTTGTGTCCTGTTTCTTTGTGCAATAATCTTAGATATAAGGTTCCTCAGGTACATAACAGCAATCTTAGAAAAATGAATCAACAATTTCCAGAAAGATTATTGACTCTGGTTACATTTAAGTCAATATCAAGTAAACGTGCCAATATTGATTTTCACAAACATACATACTGGGATTTGTACATTTCAGACT
The DNA here is from genome assembly GCA_036785325.1 of Urophycis tenuis. NCBI lineage: Eukaryota > Metazoa > Chordata > Actinopteri > Gadiformes > Phycidae > Urophycis > Urophycis tenuis. The sequence continues at coordinate 1,507,321 of JAXIVH010000031.1, forward strand.
TTAAATCTTCATAAATGATTCAGATTCAAGATTCAAGTAAACTTTATTGTCAGTATCCGTGAATGTACAGGCCATACACAAGAACCGATATGCCGTTTCCCTCAATCCCTGGTGCAAGACAGCATGCAATTTAAATATAAATATATAAAAAATATAGGTATCAAATCTAAAGAATAAGAATAAAAATAAAAATAAAAATAAAAATGCTACAGTGGTCGCGAGTATTAGCATTGAAACAGTAAAAGGTAAACGGTAAACAGTAAACAGTAAGATGTGCAAATTGTAAACGTTAAACAGTAAACAGTAAACAGTAAGAGGTGCAGTATGGGGGTAATGACAGTGAGAACTTACATTTCTAAAATATAATGCAATATAATGCAAATGAATTAGATGTTACATTGAAAAAAATCAACAAATTTCTGATCTGTAAATACTATGACTATGACTATCAAATCCCTGGTAAATAAAACCAATATGATATATATATATATATATATATTTATATAGATAGATAGATAGATAGATAGATATACAACAGATATAAGCATGCCTTCCCGCTTCTGCTTACAAACCCTCAGAGTAAATCAATTAGACACATATTCACTCCTACAGAGCAGAACCCACAAGGAGTGTTTGTTTCACACAAACAACTTTATTCATTAATGCTACATCCCCAATTAACAGCATAACAAAACAAAAAAAACACAATATCAAAGCAATTCATTACACGCAAGTACAATCTACCAGCAACTAATCACAGGTCCATTATGTTTTAATTTCTCTACCGCAGATAAACCTCCCTAGTGAGATGTAACTGCCACTCAGTAGCAGTCCATAAACAATGATCATTTTTTTACCGCTTGGCCCCAGAGAAATCAGGCCTGCACAAAAGGAAACACTCCCCCATTAACAAATGGCCACTTCCTTTGTTTTGTTTTTGTATGAGCACAAAATATTCTGCGGCATGTGTGCTGCCGCCCCTAACCACAACCTCTACCATCCTACAAACATCCCGGGGAGACAACGAGTGGAAATTAAATACTTGTACTAAGAAATTTGTATTGCTAATGGGCTGAACATTTTTAATTTTGTGACTGCTCTTCAAAAACCAATCCCTGGTTCCTTCCCCTTATGGCCACTTTTTTCTGAATGTCTCTGGGAAGATTGTAAAAAAATCAAAATGATGGAGTATCACCAACGGACCCACTGGGGGCGGGGCCGGAGGGAAGGCGCTGCACCTCCCAGAGGGCTGTGATGGTACCAGCCTCCGCTTGCTGCTAGACGCCAGAAGTCCATCAAACTGTATGAATACAGAGCTATAAAAACACAAGAACTTATGTCACCGTCTTGTGTCTGAGATGAATCACCATGCACACAGTATGGCTAGAGTTCTCAACAGCTTGACTTGGTGATACTCTTTCGTTCCTGTAACTATTTAGCCCTGAAAGGGTCATAAAGGTTTGGATGGAAGCGCACCGTGCGGTGACATTAGTTTGAAGATATTTGCTTGCAAAACAAAATGGCTCATCGAAAAAGAACAGATTTCTTTCAGATTAGACTTGGTTTAAACATCGGACATTGTACAATACTGTATGTGTTCAATGATAAACGTTATTTTTATCATGGTTCTCCGGGAAGTATTTGTGAAACATTGGCCAACGTGTAAACAATACTAACCTGAAGTGGAGCTATTGAGATTACCAAGCCAAAACTGTGGATGAAGTCTACTGAACGTCAAACTGAATTCATCACCCGGGATGTAATTGTATGTGTTCAGACTCAAACAGACCAAATAAATGAAATGTCTCTTCAACATATCAATCAATTTTTATGGTAGGCTGTGATATGAAACTAAATAGGCTACAATAAGTGTAATGGAGTTGAAATACGTGTAATTGAGATGCATGTGCAAGCCGTGCCAATGTCAAACTATAATGGAAAAAGACGACTGGTTTGCATTTGAAATATAAGTTATGGGAAAGTAGCTAGCTGAACGGGATCCAAAAGGGTTTTTGGTGACAAACTGAGGTATTTCATACATTGCAATCAAGTTTCACCCTTTCAATACACAAGTTGGACTCTGCGTAACATCGCATGGCGTGTGTATGTGTATATGTGTCTGTGTGTGTTTCACACAATTAAGTTTATTTTCTTGTCACCACGGCCAAACAGGCGTGGGGATTGTGGGTGACAGACGGCTACAAAAGGATACACTGGTTTTGTCCTTCAAATATGTCCAAACGAAGAACCTGCATCTCTAGGCCGCATACCAAGAATCCCTCACATCGGGACAGCCTTGGATAAGAGCAGCAAGAGAGACAGAGATGTGGCCTGCAGCTCAGGCTTTGGGACACCGCTGATGAGTCAACATGTATGCTTATCTTACGTGTTCATTTTCAATGGAGTGATGCCCAGTTCGTGAAATCAGGTGTCCACTGTGTAAATGATTACGTCCTAATCAATGTGTACGTTGAATTTAAGTTGAACTTTGTTGGCGTGACGACAACCGAGTTGTCGCGAACAACAAGTGCTGGAGCAGCCCGGCGAGGAAATGCATTTGCATGGCTGTATGTGTTATTGTACTCATGTACTCTAGAATAGCTCTGTGTTGTGAAAGGACACACAAAATAGAAGGTTAAATCCAGACAGTATCCTGTGTAGAAACTGGCTGCTACAGCAGTGCTTAGGGCTAGGTATATTTAGAAAGATATGATCAATATGTTGTTATTCAGTAAATATTTTGTAGTTTATTTCGTAGTTTTTTAAATAGCCGGCTTGTGTGCAATCCATGTTGATTTAGTAATGTTTAAACCCAGATTTATTCATGAATACCTTTAACTAGACTATGTTTAGATTTTTCAAAGCTGGTGCAGCCCAACTCTGGTACATACAAGTAGCAGACCCATTGTGAGGGACAGTTTGTCCTATGATAACACCTCTGTGAAAAGGGTCCCTGGTGATTGACTGCCTGTCAATGTTCTCAGATATCTTATATGCCACTGTATCCACGTATGTTGTGTCAGAGCCTCATTATTTATATCAATGTATTTCCTTTTGTTTTCTTTCGTGTATGAAATGTCCCTCACAAATAGAGTTTAACAAGCTCAAACAAGTCATTTACTACCTAAGAATAGGCCCTGCTTGAAAATCATTAATAATTATTAGGTTAATTATTATTAGGTTAATTATATACCCATTTAAGAATAATATTGTTTGTATTTTTACGAGTATGCTAGAAAGCAATGTTTGGCAGAAAACTTGTACTGATAATCACTGATAATCAATGATAATCACCCCATGGGTCCAGCAAAGAATACCTGCCTCTCTTTAGAGCAATCGTTTGTTCAGTACTACTACACAGCTACACTACACATAGCTATACACATGCTTTGTATATAGAAAGCATCCTGCCCTAAACAACAGCCAAATCATCAAATAAATTGTTAATGTATTGGAAACCCTTTTGATCGCATCAATCAAAAGCTGTTTTTGTTTCTCCAGAAGTAAGAACCTAAAGGGAAAATCATGCCAATGACATGTGATCTCACCAGATGCAATGGACCATGAATAAGACCACAGATTTCTCTGAGTTTTAGTATTTTTGGAAACAATCAGGATCATGTAAATACTCTACTCTTAGCTCAGTGGGTACAGTACGTCATCCACTACCCAGAGGGCTGGTGGTTCGATCTCCTCCTCCAACTGTCCACATGTCGAAGTGTCCTTGAGGAAGACACTGACCCCCCAATTGTATGACAAATGCACTCATTGTAAGTCGCTTTCGACAAAAGCATCTGCTAAATGCTCTTAATGTAAATGTACTCAAAAATGTATAACATAGTTGTAGCCTATTTGTTTCTAAGATATTTGAATGCAGACATGTAGGTATTATATATTTAGGAGGCACTCCGATTCCCTTTGAGGTTGCTGCTGAGCATGCTAACCGATCCAGCTGTGCCGAGTCAGCTGCAGGAATTAGGCTGAGAGAAGGTAATGAATTGTATCGTATATCCGGTCTAATGAAACACAATGTCCATTCTATTTCTTGCTATGGGCTGTGCACGTCAGATAAGAGTCCCCGGAGAGTGAAGAACAAGAACATGACAACAACAACAAAGACAAGGACCAAATGAATATCGACTTTTTATTTTACAAAGTTGACAAAGCGTCGGAACATAAACCAGAAGTCTCTCCCTCTCTCCCTCCCACTGCTGAACCCATGTAACTGAATTAAACAGCTCTCTCCCTCCCAAGCATGCTCCCAAGTCCTGTCTCCTGTCTCGCAAATATATGTATACATGCAGAGCCATTCCCATTCCGAGCTTTCCTTGTTGAGATGAGAACGCCAGGGAGCGAGGTTATCCGGGGGAAGAGTAGGCTGGGGGGGCTTCACAGATGACCTGAAACCTGCCGATTGTTAGACCAACAGCCGAGTCAAGCGAGACACAACAGTTACACGCTCCAATCCAATCTCCAACACAGACTTGTTCATGACGCTGCGCTGTTCTTTCTGATGAGAAGTGCTCTCAGCTTTCCTGCATTAAAAAAGGAAGAGACCCCATCCTCTGTAGTGCATTTCCATGTAATGTCAGTTCAATGGCAAAGAGATGCCCCCAAAACTTAGAAAATTACTTATTTTACATCCAAATCTGCTTATAAGTTCCTCTACAGCTGAAACTTGCCTATGCTCGCAGACATTTCAACTAGTATTATCACAGCATGTTCCAGCTCTGCGCATTACAAAGTATTGTGTATCGTCATTCCTCCAACATTGTGTCCTGAAATAATTATGAGATACATCATATAATATGATTGCCAGCGAAAGCCAGGATAAACAGACAACGTTAAACAAATTAAAAAAATATGTCATAATCTGGATCTACAGTTGCTATTGTTCTACAATTCACAAGGGCCATCAAAAGGAAATGTTTGTCTGCTGATTTGCAGATCAAAACATCTCCACACGATGAATCTGGTCTGCAAAGATAGATAGTGCTGCATACCCCTGCAAAGAAAGGCTAGGATATAAGTCAAATAATGGATGCTGACAGTTTGATTACACACAGAAGATGCTTCAACACACTGAAACACATTGATATACACCCCTGAATAAACACATCACTGAATTAAACATCTATGGTGGCAGCTAGCCTGAAAGCTGTATTTATATATAAACTACAACCAGCTTCTGTCCTTCATAAATGTTCTTTAAAAAACAGTTTCATCTGTTGTCTGTCAAATGTAGATAGAAGTATTCATCATGCAGAATACTCCATCGTTGGATGTATTGTTAATGCTGAGCCAAAAAACAAACAAGGTGTGGTTACTGCCATCAGATATTTACATTAGCCTATGTGCTGTTCATGGACAACCGGCGCTCTCCTTGTCTCCTTGTCTTTAAAGTATTTCTTCCATGTAACACAATTGGGACATTGTGGCACTTGGCCCCAAGTGTAATTACCTTCCCCAGAATCAGACAGGTAATTATGCAGCTCCTTGTCATAGTAAATACAGCACTTTGGGCAAAGAACCATGTGAGACCACATGTCAGACATGAGCTGCTCACTGCATATAATGAATGCTCCAACTATCCTTGGACAATTGCATATTGGGTTTACCCTAGATATGGACACCTGTCAAACTTGACTTGTCCATCACATGCATCGTTTTTTTGTGCGCACTGCTACAAAGGCAGACACGTTTTTTGGTCTGTTTAACAGACCAGTCAATTGTTTCATGTAACCATTGAGATCTAGTGTGAGTGAGCGGACCAGCACTAACTGGGCTTGGCCCCGAATTCACTCATGAGATCAAAGCCGAAACACTTGTGTTACTGCTGTGAGAGGCTATGCTAATGCTATGCCCCCAACCTTTTGCCACGTTAATCTCTGCAACCACTGTGCAACGGCCCTATCAATGGTTACCTGGCATCACTCCAACTTGAAGTAACTCTTGTTCTCTTTGGTTGCCCATGACTAATAGATTTGTGAGGTGGTCATGTTTCCACAGCTAGCACAGGACACTTTGCTCCCTGCCTGGTCAACGGTTGAATTGAAATATGAATATTGAAATGAACATATTTGTGACTAAGTGGGTGTTTAGGATGTGAATACAAAATGTTTTTTCTGGATTTATTTTTTAAATATTGGATGAATGAAGAGCTAATTGCAATGCCAACGGGACAATGGGAGCATAATGTGGTGTGAAGGCCCACCAACGGTTGGCTGTTTAGACCGCTGCTGCATTCATGTGTTCCTCGGATGTTCCCTTTTCCTGAGCTGGGAAGTTGTTCTTCTGACTTTGGTGTGTTCATAAGCTTTTATCTTGACCAGGCAGGAAACATTAAGGACACTACAAAGAATGTGTTCATATGTATTTTATTGCTTAGAGCACTTAACAAATATGTTGAAAGCCGTTGCTGCACCAGTACACTAAAACCATTAAAATATTGCTTTACCTGAGTTGTTATCAGGGTTCATGTTAATGAGTAACTTTTCTAATGTATGTCACTAGCCTACTGGTTAGGGCTTCGGACTTGTAACCGGAGGGTTGCCGGTTCGAACCCCGGCCAGTACGAACGGCTGAAGTGCCTGTGAGCAAGGCACCTAAACCCTCACTGCTCCCCGAGCGCCGCTGTTGGCAGCTCACTGCCTCGGGATTAGTGTGCTTCACCTCACCGTGTGCCTCACCATCACTGTGTGCTGAGTGTATTTCCACTAATTCACGATTGGGTTAAATGCAGAGACCAAATTTCCCTCACGGGATCAAAAGAGTCATTCTTAACAAGTGAAGTTATAATGTGTATGGATTATGTGAATTAATGTAATGTTTATTTCCATTAGCGAAACATTTACTTGCACCCTCCATGTTTCTGTGTACATGACGATGCTTTCAGACACTTTCCCAGTTGTTCCTGTCTTTTCCCAGTGAATAACTAATTTTCCCGACACCACACGAATGCAATAAAAGCCTATAGTCATGTTGTGGTGAGGAGAGATGTGCTGAATGATCAGGGTCCTTAGTGGATGGTTGCAAAGGAAAAACGTGTAGGATAACAACATGACATGTGCTGCAAATATTGAGCACATATTTATTCATGCTGAAGCTAAACATTCATGTCACGTGGCTGAAAGCCAAGTATCTTTATGGATCTTTAGGTTGTGTGTTTACTTTTTCCCATATTTACCCTTAATTAACTTAACTCCTAATCATCAGATAGAAACCCAGCCACCGCGTGATTTACTTCATTTCTATGCAAATAGAAAAGGAAATGAAAGTCCAATTAAAGATTTTTACGGATGACAAACACATACACTCGTGCAAACACCCAAACATGGTCGCACAGGCACATAAGCACACACACACACACACACACATACACACACACACACACACACACACACACACACACACACACACACACACACACAAAAAGATGCACTCATACACTTGCTCAATGCACACACACACACACACACACACACACACACCGTGATATGTCTTTATATCTTGTTTGAAATTACTGTAACACAGAGTTAATTAAAATCTTGGATCAAACCTTCCTTGATTATGCTCTAGAGCATAAAGTACTTACCGTTGTGTGTAGGTGTGTGTGTGTGTGTGTGGATGGCTGTATAGGGTTGTGTGGTTGTGTCTATGTGTGTGTGTGTGTGTGTGTGTGTGTGTGTGTGTGTGTGTGTGTGTGTGTGTGTGTGTGTGTGTGTGTATGCGTGCGTGCGTGCGTGTGTGTGTGTGTGTGTGTGTGTGCGTGTGTTTGTGTGTGTGTGTGTGTGTGGATGGCTGTATAGGGTTGTGTGGATGTGTCTGTGCGTGTGTTTGTGTGTGAGTGTGTGTGTGTGTGTGTGTGTGTGTGTGTGTGTGTGTGTGTGTGTGCTGCTTCAGTTGCTGGTGCCAGATATCATTCATTCATTAATTTAGCTATTTGTTAGACTTGGCCATAGCTTTTTTGCTCTCTCTCTCTCTCTCTCTCTCTCTCTCTCTCTCTCTGACTCCGGTGCTGATCAAAGTGTAAGGAATGACCTTGGCAGACTCCCAAGGTCCACCACTCACATCCAAACATCGCTTTAGCAATTGAACAGCAATCCTCCATACTGTCCCCATGTAAGCTGCCTCACTGTAATCTAACCTTCACTACTCTCTCTCTCTCTCTCTCTCTCTCTCTCTCTCTCTCTCTCTCTCTCTCTCTCTCTCTATAGGGGGCTTTATGCACACAAGTTAGAGTTTTGGAATGATGAGGATAGCTTATGGCATTGGACAATCCTGGCAGTGTGAAGTTCAATTCATAGTCCAGCTATACCAGAAAGGACTCAGGTGCAGTTTACACCAATACAAATGCACCTCGGCCTTGGCAGGTCCACACAAAGGCTTTTCTTTGTGACCTATCCTTCACACACAGGTGTCACACAAAGCACGGCCTGGCATGAGACGCTCTCCTCTCTTTGTTGTGAATAAGAATGAAATGTATGCACCTTCCTGTATACCCTTCTTATTTCCTGTATCCTGTGTCAATAAAATATGAGGTTAAGAAATACATAAATGACAAACGTTCATACTATGTTGAGTCACCGGAAACACAGCAAAGGTAAACAATGCGCCAAGATGGTCAGAATTGGACTATGAAAGCCCAAAGCCCAAAGCCAGTACATCTGCGCTGTGTCCGTATTGTGTACTGTAAGAGTCTTCACTAAGCGCTCTCACACACAGCTCACTCACCGTAATCGATACACACATAAGCATCTGCACACACACACACACACACACACACACACACACACACAGTCCCACCCACATAACCATACAAAGATGAAAGATTGTTTGTTACATGAGGCTGTTTTGTTATGGAAGACATAAACACCAAACTACAGAAGAAAAGGATAGGTGGTTAGCAAGGATTCAAATCTGGTTTTGTATACATTTTTGACAGGCGCTTCTCTCTCTTACACAATCTCAGAGATATAAAAGCAACGCCAACAACACCACGTGCCACTCAGATTAGTATTCAGAGCAGCTGTACATTGCAGTCTTCTTCAGCCAAGCATTCATTGGGAGTCATTAGCAGATTTTGAAAATCAAGCCAGTCAGGGGTGCTCTCCATGTTTCATGATCAAAGACCTCGTGGACAAGATGGTGCACTATATGGAACAATGGCTCAGTCCACTGGATGGTATTTGAACAGTTTACTGATACGATATGCTTGCATCCAACAACATGTTGTTGTTGTTTACGGTATTAGGGTAAACTGCCAAACTGCAAGTGCACTATGATAGGCGTAAAAAGTTCTGAGTTCGGCAAAGTACTGATGCTAATGACGATGTCTCATATTTTATTTTGTTCCAACGTGTTGAAGATCATTATGAATAGGGAGGAACAGAAACATAAGCGCCACTGCAACAAATGAATACATAACTGCAGTGTGTAAAAAAAGAACATATTTTTCATTCGTAAGTTTCTTCACAAAGTGCCATGAGTCTGAATTCTGCCTCTCTGACTATCTGAACAGTGAGTTTCTCCTGCCGGCTTGCAGCTGGGATTTTTTTACTTGTATAGTTTTAGAATATTTGACAATTTACAATCCCCTCTTATTTCTGTAATGGGAAACACTTGGAAAGAAATGGCCAATTATAATTAATTATTAAACTATTAGCATATTCATTATCACTCAAGGAAGCCTCTAGGGCTTATGGGGTGGTTTCTCCATTCTGGACAATCAAAATCATGCCTGAGAGAACCAAAGTTACCATAATGTACCACATTCATTCACAGCTCATCTATAATGCAAATTTTACATGAAAACTAAAATAAATATTTGATAACTGGCACAGTCTAGTGGCTAGGGTTCACTGACACACACAAGAGAGAGACCAAAAACACCCTCAACCTACCTACTGACCCAACCTTTGAGCATGTTGGACATCACATGCCTGAGCCCTTGCCTGGTCCACAGTTTTAGTTTTGCTGTGCGTGTGTGTGTGCTGGTCTGGTTGATGTGGTCCAGATGGAAGATGTGTCCTGGTGGCTGATTGGCATCCGACGACATGCAGAGAACATTTTAAGAGGACACTTGTTGTGAGTTTAGACATTTGAGTGTGTGTGTGTGTGTGTGTGTGTGTGTGTGTGTGTGTGTGTCATATGATTGTCATTCTTGAACGTTTGCTGATCATTTACAGAATAAGAACCCAGTGGTTTTAAGTAGCATTTTCATTTCTCTGCTGGTTTTTGACATTAATTGATTGAATCATCTAATAATGGCACCCTCTCTGTTTTGTGTGACTGAATATGTGGAATGCAAACTGTGTGTGTGTGTGTGTGTGTGTGTGTGTGTGTGGGTGTGTGTGTGTGTGTGTGTGTGTGTGTGTGTGTGTGTGTGTGTGTGTGTTCATTACTGTTGCCTCACATTGCATGGGTCAGCCTGCAGTGGGAGCTCTATTTAGGGATAGTAATCTCTGAGATACATTGAGATTTTTTTCCAGCAAGAAATAGCAGCAGACATAGTTTGTGTTGCAAAGCCTGGCCGATGTCTCTGCTGCTGCTGGATTCACAGCTACCACTTTGGTCTGCTGATATTGATTGTATTATAATGTATTTATTCAAATATAAAACTGAATTCATAGGCTGTTTGGGATTAATGGGATGGCTCATTGTACAAAGTTGATCAT
>JAXIVH010000031.1:1518196-1543196 GCA_036785325.1 Urophycis tenuis
CCAGCCCTTTAACTCTGCCGCTGGTATTTGAGACGGCATGGAGAAGAAAGGCCTGCGGACACTGCAGCATCTTATAAGAGCTAAGCCCCTTCTGGAACAGGTAAGCTCTCGATGGACAGTGCTGAAGAAAAGAGAATTGAGAGAAATTGGAAAACCAAATCCTTGCCTCTTGGTTATCGCATGAAAGCATGGTTATAGCAGTGCCATGCAGCATTTAAGGGCCCTTTATTTCATAAAGGGACGCCTACCTGCAGATTGAAAGGAAAACAAAAACATTGACTATTTATACCATACTCACACACGCAGCTTTCAAGACAGAAATTGTCCAACCAGACCATTTTATTTTCCTCTGAGAATTTACATAGATAAGTATTTGAGTTGGCCAATATTAATCGTACACATTGCATTTGAAAAATGTACCTCATCCCTCATCCTTAGTGAATATTGGTGGACTTCCTGGTTGCTCCCAGAAGCCTCTCAGATCAGGGCTGTGTCTGATTTGGTTGACTTGTTCCCCCATTCCTTATATACTGAACCTTTTGAAGTACAGTATTTAGGAGGAATTCAGACAATATCCATGCACCGGAAAACTAATGGCGTGACATGTATTGGTCCCATAAACAAGACCACACCGGCCAGAAGATCCGCCCCCACTCACCCAAGTGACAGCTCATTCACATAAAGAACCTGTATGTGCCTGACCGTCTCTATTGGAGTAATACGAAGAATACGGTGGAAGAATACGGTGAATACGATGAAAAACCACAATGCATTATGGGATAAAGTGCAAAATGACATGAAATGCAGAATGAATGTTCATCAGTTGTATACTTTTATAACGGTGCGTTATGGGTATAAAGTAGTTCATCATCTAAGGAACCACATTTGTACAGTCCTATTTCAGACAGCATTAAAAAGATGATGACACCTTAAATTGTGCACCATTTAAGGAACAGGGGGGCAAATACAAACACGGCATAGGTTTTTTTTTTTTTTTTTTACCTCTGCCGTCAGGGGAAAAGCACCCAGCTGGTGTATAGATTCCAGATGAGTGACTTGAGTGAGTGGTAGCTATTTTGTTTTGAAAGAAAGAGGAGTGATGAGGACAGCATGAGTGAGGCAGAGTCACCATGGCTGCCATGTGAGAAGGAACATGGAGGGCTCAGAGAAGAAGGGGGAGACCCCCACGGACTCGACGGAAACATGACTTTGGACTTTCTTTGGAAACTTTGGAGCACGTCACCGCATCGCCGACCACTCCATTGTTCCCACAGATCCAAAAGACACAAAAAATATCATGGAACTCGATAGACTTTCCATCCTTGAAGTGACGCCAAAGAAAACAACAGTGTCCCCTTTAAAAACACACGACACCCTTGACGACAAGAGATCTCTTTTTCTTTTTTTTAAAGATGTAATGTTTGAAATCACAGTGGCCCCATAGACATCTGCAACGGTAATGTCTGTCAGTTAGCGGCTGACAGAACCCCTCGGGTTCCCAGCGCTGTCATTTCCATCACTCCCCCCCAAACCCCCCCCGCCCGCCCCCCTGACTCCCTGCTCATGATCACAACTACTCCCCCCTATCTCCCCCATCTCGCCGTCTTTGTACCGTTTGAATTCTCCAAGGAGGGAGGATTTACAATCACTTTTCCTCAACCCATTCCCCGAGACCACCACAGTGGTTTGGGGAGGGGTGTGTGTGTGTGTGTGTGTGTGTGTGTGTGCGCGTGTGTGTAAGGTGGAGGCAAAGGTATGGCTCCACCCGTTTGAATGGACATCAACCCATCACAGCACGTTGCTCCATTGCCTGAAGACATGGGGAGGGGAGTGGGGTGGGCGTTGTGGGGGAGGCGGGGGAGGGGGGGGGGGGGGGGGGGACAGACAGGGCTTAACTCCAACCTGTTATCTGATGTTTTGACACCACTTCTTACCCAGGGCCTGGGGTCGGCCAGGGACAGGCTGCTCTTGGCTCTGGGTGAGGAAGAGGAGGCTTGGGGCCACGATACGGGGGTGGGTGGGGGGGACCTGTCACAGGTAACAAGTAGGTGCTTGATCGACGTGGGCCTGAGACCGGCTCACCTGAGAGCCTCCATTTGATAGCAATTGAAGTGGAGGAGAGCCCTGGAGGCCTGCCCAGATCCCATCTCTTTCTGGAGGAACAACAAGGGAAGGGGCTGAGCAAATAAACACAGCAACAATGTGAACAGGCGTATTAGAGCCATAGACTAAGACTCAACCCACGCCTACACAACTGTGGACCAGCGCACACACACACACACACACACACACACACACATATATATATATATATATATATATATATATATATATATATATATATATATATATATATATATATATATTATATATATATATATATATGTTGTAAATAGTGTATATTCCTTACGCATACCACCCAGCAAATGTAATTTGGTACACAAACATACGCACAAACACAAAAGGCTACAGGAAGGCTAAAGGAAAAACCCACACACCCTTGGACTGGTACTCACCCCCCCCCACCCCCCCTCCTGGCTAAAACCTCCAAATCCTTCAATAATAAAAAAAGCGGCACAGAGCACAGGGCGTCCTCACATCACATGCTCACACATCGCAATCCTCAAAGTGAATCTCAGCTCCGTGCACCACGACGCCACCAGCTCCACTCTGCATCAAACTTTCAAAAAGTAATTTAGACTTGGCGTGACGTTTCTGTCTTTTGGGGCAGTGGGAGGGTGGGTAAACATGGGTATGGCTTCCCGGTGGGCTGTGCATATATTCATATGTATGAATATATGTGTTGTTTGAAAGGGCAGACGCCTACTACTGCTTACCTCCATAGCAGGAGGCACGTGTTGTGTGCTACACAGGAGCACAGCATCTTCCAAACATTGACAGAGATGTGTGTGTGTGTGTGTGTGTGTGGGGGGGGGGGGGGGGGGGGGGGGATTGGATATAGTATCTGAATGGCTTTCAGGATGATGTGACCAAAGCCCCAACATCCCCTGATTGTCAGCATAGAAAGATTTCCTCAAACATAGAAACAACCACACATCACATATTATTATTATTGTTGTTTTTAGGTTTGCTCGCTTCCGACAGCACCACAGAAAATAGCGAAGAAACACCGAAGAAATTATCCGATTGATGATTCACACCTCAAACAGTTTCATCAATTGTTTGATGACATTATGCTAATGTTTTTCCTTAGTCAGTTCCAAAAAACCCCAGGTGTGTTGTTGTAGTTCTCTGTAATCGCCATGGAGACCTGCTGCATGGTGCCTCTACCGGTCAGGGTGCTTCCCCCTTTAACAGAGTGGAAATCCATATTTACAGTCAGCATTGATACACGGTAACAGCGATGGATATACCAGTTGTCAAAGGTGGTCTCAGAAATGCCTCCGGCGTCTCCCAGCAAATATTTCTTTTCCCCCGTAGGCTTTACTGGCATCTGGCAGAACGGGCCAATGAAGCGCCTCTGACAGGCAATTACTGTATTTAATATCTTTTGGCAGAGCAGCCGAGTCATTGTTCAGGTTTGGGCACACTGGATTCCAGGCTGGATCCACTGTGACAGCCTCTTTATATCCAGCATCCAGCTTTTGTTATTTCCACTCCCCACCCGTCACCCGCCACCCACCCCCCCCCCCCCGCTCATTACCATGAGCCCAGCGCACTATCATATTCCACATAAAATGAAGATGCATAAATCTTTTACGACCACCAGAGTCCTTTTGGTCTATTTTCCGGGGTCAAAAACAACAACCTTGTTGCAAGAGCGATGAATAAACCATGACCTGCTCTGAAGTCATTGCCTCCTAAATGGTGATTTAGATGCAGCCCTAATTATTTGTTGTGGTCAAAATGTATCTTTTGGCCTCTTCTCTTTGAGTTTATTCTGCAGCTGTTTATGTCACAAAATTGACAATCAGATGCCAAACAAGCAGCAGCAATCAACTCCAAGTGGCGTGTGTGTGTGTGTGTGTGTGTGTGTGTGTGTGCGTGTTTGGAGATTCTTCAACCACCCAGGCCAAAATACATTCTGACGAAAACGGCAGCTTCAGGTTGGTGTTTGCTCTGTAATGAGGTTAAACCCAACTGGAATATGCAGCTTTGCCTTCAGTTAGTATAGTTTTAATGTGTGCAGATGAATTTCGGACCAAATTATGAAGCCTGGTATGTCATCTAGAGCAAGAGGATTTACATAAAATTCTCTTTTTAAAAATGTCTATTAATAATGAGGGGAGGGGTTGAGCGAGGGCTGCATTAACATGCTTTTAACAGGACCCCTGGACAGTCCCCACACACACACACAAACATACACACACACACACACACACACACACACACACACACACACACACACACACACACACACACACGGACCCCTCATCTCGTGGACATCCCTCTCCCATAATGAGGTGTCTCTTCTCTCCTCTTTCTGTGTTTTCCCTGATAGTTACAGGAAGTAAGTGGAGCTGCCAACGTTATTGTTCTGACAGGCTAAGAACATTGACAGCTCTAATAATTGAATTCAAAACGAATCAGCCGAATCAATTTTTGAAAAAATAAAATATCTTTTAGCCATTTTGGCAAGTTATTTCTTCATTCACTGATCATTTCTGAAATCTAATAGAGAAGTGTATTACTGGTTGTTATGTATTATATAGTCAGATTTTACATTGTATGTCTGTATACTCAAGTACATGGAAATGGGATATACAAATATTTTTTTGTCCTTTTTATTTTCGACTAGTCTATAAAGACCCACTAACATGTAGAATTAATTAAATGTTATAATTGTATTTTAATAAATGTCTTCAAGACATAATAATAGACAACAGTTAGTTGACTGAAAATCACAAAGGTTCTGATGATACAATGCAATACAATGGTGACATTAGTTTGCAGTGCAGTATGTAAGCCTAAATACTTTGCTAGAAAAGACCTGTTAGATATTGAAAGCCATATTTACCGTTTGATGATCAAAGACAAGGTGTATACACAAAGGCTCTCGAGAGCATAATGCCTTTCTTGTCTTTCTTTATATTTTTTCTCTAGTTCTGCTATAATGAATGGGTAATTGTATTAAATACGCAATTAAAGGCATCTAACTACCTTACCTCTTGCTAAATGTGAATTTCGGCTTTGAGACAACAACAGTATAAAGCAAATACCCATTAAACCTCCAGGATATAAACGAGGGATGATAAATGTTCTGAATCAACCAAATTATTTGCGCTAAATGAATTTCAGATCTGAAGTGATTACCCTCTTAAGTTGCTGTTGGATTGCAGATGTTTGAGTTTTTGGATAATAAATCATTCCTTAAGCTGCATGCAAAGTCCCTCTAACTCCCTCCCTCCATGGCTGTCCTCTCTCCATCTGTCATTTGCTCAGAGGTAAGTATCAGCAGCTAGTTTTACTCTGCCAACCCCAATGGCGGCCTCTCATGGAGTGGCCATTTGAAATGACCAGAAGGCCCAAAATCCCACTAGAGCACGCAACGTCCCTGCGGAACTGGTCATTCTGTAAACATGTCTGGGCTCCATCCATAGGTGGTGGTGGTGAGGTCACACACACACACACACACACACACACACACACACACACACACACACACACACACACACACACACACACACACAGATACACACACCTGGAGAAGCACCTGTCTGGTGGCTGGGCTGCTTCAGCCAACAGAACCCTCAGCGGGCAACGCGGCCACTCTCAGACGTCTGAATACACACACCTTGGGGGGGGGGGGGGGGGGGGGTGTAAGGATATTGGCTGTGTGTCTGAGCTTTGAAACTGTTTCCTCAACAACACCAACCGTCCACATCTCTTTGGGGAAAGATGCAATGGGGCACTTGGTAATTATGGTGTTATGCATTATGTACATTTCTACATTTACTTTGTAAGATTCTTTCATCGTTTCAATATATTAAAGGTAATTGCTATATTACTGCAATATTATGATAAGAACAGATTATATGGACAAAATCTGTCATATTTGCATACAGGAGTGCACTGTGCACTGAGGCTTTTTTATGTTAATAAGATGACATGATGATGATAAGTTATATCATCAATAGCCTATTTGTCTGGTGAAATACGTATACTTTACCAGACAATGTATAGCATAATGATACAATATTTGTTTTAAATTTGATGATGATGATGATGATGATGATGATGATGATGTCAGCAATATTGCCTTTTTGTTTTAAAGTTCAAGCTTCTGTAATAAAGTATTATCAACCATTCACCGACCCAACATGTAGTGTGGGTGTTTTAGAAAAATATGTTGGTTATTGACCCCCTTGCTACAGTGCAAATATATGTAAATATGATCATTTTGTAAGAAAAAAAAAATCATATTTGAAATGGCTGGTGCAAAAATAAAGTTTGATTTCATTTCCACATCGGAAGCATAAACGGCAGTGTGATGGAGTGAACACTTGGACTTTCCCTGGCTTCCAGCCCGCAAAGCTTCGCCTGCAGCGATATCCACCCACACAGTTCCTAAGCTGCCCAGCTCTCTCCCCTCTCAGTCTCTTGCTCTCTCCATCTATGCATGCTCCTAGATGTCTGTATCTTCTCTCATCTTCTCATCATCTCTCCATTGCGTTAACGTATACCCCCCTACCGCTGCGCGCTTCACATCCCGTCACTGCCGTAACGCCGGAGACACAGCCGCCCTTCTGTCCAGCTGCGCTCGCGGACGCTAACAAACTGTTTGGCTTTGATCTTGAACTTTCACAACAATGCATCATGTTGTCGTTTTTCCCCAAATGCAGTTCTTCCGAACCCTGACTAAACCATGCCCCGAGCACGGCGAGTGGAACATTGACTAGTTCAACCTGATGATCTGCGCGAAACGACCTAATAAACAAATTCAGAGGGCCCTCAAAACGAACCTGGGTTATGTAGTTTATACTATTAAGTAGTTATGCGGCCAGTTATGCTGGAATCTCGAGCTGCTGTATATTTTGGTGTGTAGCCTTTGTTTGTTAAAATACACAATTACTTAAGAGAATTTTGCACACTTTATGAACCAGTTTTGCTTTATCGCCACACTTTTGAGGAATAAGCATGGCCAATTAGTTTTGGTAAGCACTCAATAAGCTATAATTGTGCCAACTACAGCCGGGTCCGATATTAAATCACTTTTGACCACTGCCACTTATAGATTAATAGATACAATCTATTCTTCACCAGGGAGGGCGCATGTTCAGAACCTTGGAAAATCAATGTGGAAATGTGGCTATAATTGTTTACAATTTCCACAGAGCTGCTGGGCTCTGCACATGACATTACGTCTCAAATTACCTTAACTAGTATATGTAGTCATCCAAAATGTCACAATTAACCCAAGGTACAATCATGGTCATTGTCCCATACATTACAAAGTAAAACCAAACATGAAAGACGATGGTAAAACTAGCAGATTGTATCTAGCTATCCATACGTTGAAGCCGTCAACAAGCCAGTCGATTGTTCAAACCAGCACAGCGGAGGACTTGCTGTAGTCAGAGTTTGGTTTGGTCAGCAGCAGTGGCGACCATGTCTTAATCTCCACCAGATGTCCTGTTCCACGGGACTCTGCCATTGGCATAGTGGCTGGAAATTGCTAAACCTGCCTCAGTCAAGGCTCTCACTAGATCCAATTTGGCCACTTTTGGTTGGCCTTGGGTGGTCGCAAGTAAATAACATCCATAGCATGAATCGGTAAGAAAACACTAACATAAAAGCACTGGGACAGCACCAAACACAGGTTATATAATGTATGTTTGTTTGTGTATGTCAATGAACACAAGAAGTAACCGGTGTTTCAGAGCTTGTACTGCTATCCTTCAGAGTGTCTTCTTTAATGATCAAATGAAAACATGACCCGTTTCCCATCTTTGATGACCTGTGTTCAACTGTTGAACAACATGGAGGTGGAATCTAAACACGGGGCTTGTTTGCAAAGATTCTGTTCAGAATCCAAATACCTGCTTGATTATTGATGGAGGCCTCTGAACAAATGTTTATATTGATATGATTGTCTGTGATCAATCTTGAAATATGCATGAGCAATTCTGTCCCAACTTTACAATCCCCAAGATAATTGGCATCACATTATTTGGCCTATCACATATTTGTATAGAAGTGTTATTAGACCTAAATGGCATGCACCAGAAGTAGTGATATTTGGCGTGGAGCTACACATGCAATATGAAATAGCACATAGTCTTATTTCCCTTTGATGTATTACATTTTAACAATGCCCCACACGATCAGCAATGTTGCTGTTTTGTAACACTATAAATTCAAAAAACGAAAAATATGTCTTTCCTTTGAACACATTCTATTCATTTAACAAGAGTAGTGAGAATCCCACCTTCCCAGAGGGTCGGGTCAGTGGTGGGTTCGTTTCTTTATTCTTTCATACAAAAAACGGTGTTATTGGGGGCACATTGTCAGTCTGAAGCACTTTATGGCTGGTAATGAACATTAAAACAGCTACTGGGCCTGTTTCTCAGCGTGAAGCCATGAGCCACTGCCCAGGGTGTCCTGGGACAGAGAGGGTGGAGTGAAGGAAAGGTGAGGAGAGGAGAAGGAACACAGCACAATTATGATACCTATCTATGCCTTAGAAGGCAACGTGTGCCCTACAGAAATGTGTGCAGTGCAGGTGTCAGAATCTGCACAATAATTATATTACGACAATTATGTTGTCAACTATACCATAATAACATTATACGTTCACTTTGTTTTTCAACACTGGCCTCGGTATAATACATACATAATACATACAGTATATTTACAGTATATTTATGCAATTACTGTGAATGCAGATGCATCATTATTGTATCGTGATGACCGCATGACACATGAATGCATTTTCTATGCATGCATTATGTATGCATTTAGCTAAATAGACAACATGTATTTATTGAAGTTATTATGGCTCGGATTGTGACAACTGCAATATCTATAGGCCTGTAGATCCATGCATACAAATCTGAAAATCCATTTGGATTGCTATGCAATGGTACCCACCAAGGGGAATAATGAAATGCATCTTCTACTACTGCTGTGTCGACGCTCCCTATCCTGTCTCACAGTCACTTCCACCTTCATCCTTACTGTGTGGCACGCTGGTTGATTCAACATGACACCAATTCACACTGATATGCCCGGATTTCACACACAGACGCCCCACGTCTTTGCATAATAAATAATTGTGTAATTGATGTAAATATCCAAACAGGGAGATTTAAATAGTCCAAATGCTGGAGGGGGACAAAACTAAATGTAGGTCAAAGAACACATTTGCATTTATCCTTTTACATATGTATGCTGACGTTAGAAGGGAGGCCGAGTTTCACCAAGAGCAGTGAAGGGTAATCTTAAAAGGAGAGAGAGTGTGTGTGTGTGTGTGTGTGTGTGTGTGTGTGTGTGTGTTAAGAGAGCGGTTGCATCCAGAAATTGGTTGCGTACTAAAGACACATGGCGGTGGAAATTGAAAGCAGGAGCCAGAAAGTGCAATCAAAGCAGTGGGGACAAGGATAGCGCATGACTGGAGGTAGGCTATGAGGCTGGAGGGACTGAGTACAAACACATAGGAAACAGGTTGAAACTGCTCACACATCAAACTCATCCACTCTGTTTGGACTATAGATTGCTTGCTTACATAGGTTTATATTTTACATAGGTTTATTTCACATAGGTTTTTATTTTATTTTATATTTTACATAGGTTTATATTATATATTTATATTCTAACACTTTACTTTAGTGTCTGTCTCTTCTTCCTTTTGCACTGGAGTATTGTATTGTAACGAATGCAATTTCCCTCAGGGATTATTAAAGTACGTCTGTCTGTCTGTCTGTCTGTCTGTCTGTCTGTCTGTCTAGATCGTCTTCAAGCACGTTACACCTACACTGTATGACTGATGGACATTCACTATGGCCTTTCCTTCTGGTTGTTGTTGACTGTGTTCATCCGGCAGATGTTGGGTAAAGGGGGCATTTAGCAGACGCTTTTGTCCAAAGTGACTTACAATCAGTACATGTGTGGGGTTCAACATGTGGAGGAGGTGGATCAAGGGGATCGAACCGCCGATCCTACGGTTAGTGGACGACCCGCTCTGTCCAGCTGAGCTACTGCCGCCATGACATATTGCCATTCAATAATATGAGTTTGCTCCCATTTCCCTGTTTAACCCTTGTATGGTGTTTGGGTTTTAATTTATATAAACATCTGTTTTAACATAACATTGTTTGATTGTGTTGAATTAAAAGCCCCAAAATGCAGCGGGTCCACCAGACCCAGCAACGCTGGCTGAAGAACACAGATATGAACACCAAACACAAGGGTTGAGGGCCACAATGTCACGCCTCCTGGGGTCAATGGTAGTGTGATTGCTGCTGTGATAGATGCTATACTTTGTCGATTTATCTGCAATAGTGTACTCTGCAGTGATGTGAGGACGCTTTTTGAGGCACCATGATGCCTAAAATGTTCTTTGCTTTTCATATTTTTTTCCTTCAGTTTTTATTTTCCGATGGCGTTGATATCAGCAATCAGTTGAAGTAATAATGCAGCTTAACACATGTTGACACTGTTATAAAATGTGTACAGGTGATGTACTGTGGACCCCAGGCACTATCTTTCTGATCAATATTTGCAATTTTTCACTGGCTGTCACGTCAGGCTTCCTACCATCTGCTTCAGTGTGTTGTTTACCCAGAGTGACTTTGGCCACCAAAAGGTATTTATGTTCACTATATATTGTATAATCTAAGAAATAATGTTATCACGCAAAATGATTAAGCTCCACTATACAACAATAGGAGAAGCCAGTGTGCCTGATTACCACCAATGAGAAGTCATTGGTGAAGTGACCCCGACGTGAGGCAGGGCTAGTTGCAACCTTTCTGATGGGGAATGCCCTCCTAGTGAGCAGAGGAAGAGTACAGGGTTTGGGACAGAGGTCCAAGGGAGGGGTCTAGCTTTGAGGGATGACATTCAAATTGATTAGAATTGATTAGAATTGATTGATTTTTTAACAATGTACTTACGACATGCTGAAGTCATTATATCACCTGGTGCTGTTACTCTGTACACCAATACATAACCTCTGTATAATACTTTTATATAATGTACCTTTCACATAAAGAAAGAACATATTTACTCTTTGCATGAAAATCTAGTGATATTCATACTCATAATGCATTCATTCATAATCTAATTGTCCTTATTCTTTGTACACAATTGATTTTTTTCAGTCTCAATATGTATGATATTGTTTAAATGTATGTATTTGATAGAAAGCTGTAGTAAGGAATGCACCTGCTGCTGGGGGCTTTCCAGTTTCAAGAAATCTGTGGCAGGTTGAGCCCACAAAGGCAGCGACATTCTGATGAAAAGCAGCCGCTGCCATACACTAACAATACGCCCACATGATTGATCCTATAGCAGGAGTTTAGGATAGAATATTACAACATTCGACATTCACACTTCTGACTCTGTCTCTGTCTCCACCTTTAAATCACACCTAAAAAAACACATATTCCGAGTGGCATACTCTGTCACACACTGACACTGAGTATGTCACTACTGTTACATGTTTTTTACTGTTCAGTGTACTGTTGTTGTTTATACATGTCCTGCAAGGTGTCCTTGAGTGATTTGAAAGGCCTTTGATAATAATTATTATTATTATTATTATTATTATTATTATTATTATTATTATTATTATTATCATTATTATTATTATTATTATTATTATTATTGTTATTACTATTATTATTGTTATTATTATTTTTATTTTTTATTATAAGACAATGTTTTCTTGCTCTGCTTTTAGGGGCTCCGTGGACTGCCTTGGTTTAGTGTAATTTGTTGAAACTTCATTACACCACATTTAATTGAATTGTCTTCTTGTTTGTGCTTGTTTGGGAGTATATTATGTATAATTAGGAGTATATTCCTCATGGTAGAACAAGTCATATTTTATTATAAGAACAGTGCCTTGAATAAGTTCTGACGACATCTGACCCATCTGAAGATCTTCTCCCACATTGTGCTGTGATACAATATGTCACACTGGCAAACCAACTTTGTTTGTGCCTTTGTGACAATGGGCGCATAATTAGAGAGCTAGTGACTGGGAGAGTTATCCTGTCAAAGCTAACTTTAGCTTAGCCAGTGGAGGATGTTTTTCTGCGGTGGATTTCAATCCTGTGCCTTCGCTTTCAGGGAAAACTAAAAGCACCAAAGCAAAAGAATCCACAGAGGTTGTAGCCAAAACGTTCAATGTTAAGTATTCAATGCTCAAAGTGTTTTAGGCTGTAATATTCCTTAAAGTAAAACTACATCCAGATCATATTATAATTGAATAACAAGTGGCAAATTGGTGCCATGTGAAATCAATTGGTAAGGGGGTGATATAAATTGGTGAGGTCAATTAAATTGCAAGCAATGAAGAAGAACAATGGCTAAGTAAGAACAGAGCATGAATAATGAGAATAAATAAAGTCAATTAATAGTTAATCAGCTGAAAATGTTCAGCCAGCCTGAACAAATAATTTGTAAATTATTTACATTTGTACTCAACCTGAGATATGTTTTTAGTGTTTTTTTCTTTAATCAATGGTGCAGAGAGATTTTGTATTAAGGTACAACAAACACATTGTAGTTATTATCATGATAAGTGATGTTTCTTGGTGAAAGTAGCAATAGAGATGTGTGTCTTTGTGATCGCATGGCTTCAGTAGATATTGATTAGACCATCTAATCAACATCTGAGTGTTGGTGTGTGTGTGCATGCGTACACATTAGTGCACGCATACTTGCACTGAATATACCCTCTTTGAATTGTGACAATTGTGTTACAATTGAATGCAATGCATTCAATTATTATATATCACACTTACCGCAACACACCGCACAACACAACATATTGATTGTGGACAACGCTGTAGACTGAGGCATACAGCCCAACTCTCTGATCTCATATCTGCAACATCTTTTTCAAAATCCCTGATTACAGCCAATACTTTGAGGCGTCTCGAGACGGACAAAAATTACACACTGTTCAATTGACTTCTGTGGCAAAAATCAATACGTCAAACCAACCGAGGGACAAACTGTGCACACTGTGTGAATATGTTTTCAATTTCCTAAGGCTGTACACACCTTTACCTGCAAGCCTCATCTGACCGAAAATCTCCTCCCTTCCTTCTTATCTTGACAAGATTTTCGGTTTTCTTTTCTTTTTTTCTTTTTCATTGTCGGCTGTGTGGCAGCTTATTCCTAAGTAGTGGACACCGCTTACATTTCCTGCCAGTGAGTACAGCAACATTTGCCTTGCAGGAGATGGAGAGAGGGGCAAGACAGGCAGGGAGGGAGACACACACTTCAAAGCCTTTGGGAGTTCACTCCTGCAGACGGGGTTGGCTGATTCCGTGCCGGGGCCCAGGGACCATGTGCGAGAAGGAGGAAAGGACTTACATGTTTGAAAGACACCTGTGGAATGGGATACAGCGCTGACAAGTGGCTCGGAGAGTGACGGAGGAATTCCAGTTGGAGAGGGAGTGAAGGAGCTGGCAGAGATGTATTGGACATGGGAAAGTTGTTGGTGTGTGTTGGCGTGTGTGTACATGCACACCTACGTGCGTGTGCGCTCACATATTTGACTGTGTGTGCATGCATGTGCATGTGCATGTGTGTGTCAGTGTCAAAGAAAATATTGAACATTTACTGCATGAACATACACTTAAGTAAGTAGCCACTGAAAAATAATTGTAACACCATGATCTCGCAGCCAAGTGATCGGTTCATGCAGCTCTCAATAGGTTAAAACAAATCTGTGCTTTCATATAAATATATATATATATATATACACATATATATATATATATATATATATATATATATATATATATATATATATATATATATACAGTATATGTGCTTTCATTACTGTTGTGTTCTATAATTTATATGCCGCCTACTTTATTATTATTTATATTTATGTATAATTTATGACTTACATTTACTTCATTTATATCACTAGGTGGAAATATCATAAAGCTGAGTTGAATGTGGCTATGATTGGTAAATGTAACCTATTTGTTTACAGTATATGCGTTAAGGTTTTTTTCTCTTCATCTGTGGTCATTATTTCTCACATCCTTATGTTATCTTATGTTGACAAAATATCACATCAACATGCAGAAAACGTGAATATGGAAAGAGCAACAGCTCAAGATATGATCACAATAGGATGCACACTCTAGATCAGATATCAACACTATAGACAGTAGTGCACTTATACTAGTGTTTATATCTGATCTATAGTGCGTACATCTCATTCCTTTCGTACCTCGTGCCGTGACTGCATTTCCTAGCCTTTTCATTTAATATGTCCATACCTACATAGTATTTACACTGTATATATCTTAGCATATTAATTTTACTCTGTTCATACTGTTAATGCTGTTCATAATGTATATATCTTAGCACATTCATACTTACCCTTAATATTTATTATATTTATATATGCATATATGATACATTGTATCATATATGCATATTTAAATTTAATAAATATTTATATATGTACATTACACTGTACTGCACTTCACTGCCTTTTTTGCAATTCTGGTTAAAAGCAAAACTGCATTTCATTATCTCAGCATCTCAAGTTAGTAGTACAACAAAAGTTGAATCAAATCTAATGTAAATATTATCAATCAATGCCATCAACTGCTCAATTTAAGGCAATAAGTGTGATCAATAGTAGAGAAGATACAAGGCAACCAATTGCATTCAACACAACATTGTATTTTAAAGAAGTCCAGAGAGAGGGTAAAGGACCAATCTGTTCACCCCACCCACTGTCTTTCACTTCAGTTGCTGGTAGAGCCAGATAAGATAAGGTAAGATAAACATACTTTGTTTGTCATTGTAAGTATTCAACAAAAGTTTGTTTGGTAACTCTCAGAGAGCAGTAGCAAGATGGATCCAGGCATTGCTGTCATGCCTGCTGCTCACAAACCTCAGATTGGACACACACACACACACACACACACACACACACACACACACACACACACACACACACACACACATACACACATACACACATACACACACTCATATCATTATGGAGGTTGAAATATAAAATGTCCAAAATTGTTTTCCTGCACATCATTATCAAACAAAACAGAGAGATGGCAGGTTATGAAGTGGGTCAAGCTCTCTACAACAGCACACATCTTGTATCTCTCCTCCATGACAAACATTTCCACTCCACAGCATGCAGATATCATGCTTCAAGAATTGTCATTGGCGCTTCAGAATTTGGAGTTTGACTTACCACCCCAGTTTCCAATTTATTCAGTTTCCAAATTACTCTGAATAGTGTACTTTATTGCTAGATTCACCTTTATATAGATAGTATTCATCAAAGTATTAGCTTCCTTCTGGAGCTTGGCACCTAATAATTTCTCTGTACAATATCCAGTGGTCGTTTGTGTATGTGACAATCAAATCCAGATGTCAATATTTCAATATTTTTAGGGCTTAAAGCTCACCCACCACAGTTTCAGAAATGTATGTGGGAAACTTGGTATTTTTTGTATAAACAGTTTGCTTGCTTATTTAGGGTACATAACATCTGCATTCCGTTGTCCCTGTACTTGTACTCTGCACAATGACAATAAAGTTGAATCTAATCTAGTCTAATCTAGGGTACATAACAGTTAACTTTTAAAAATCAATGTATTTTAGCAGCATTTAGATGCTCCAATCGAGAAAAGAAATCTGGAAGTATGGTGACAGGAAAACTAAATGGTTGGCCCAAGTAAGCTGAAGCAACCTGACCACACAAGAAATGACAGAAAACTGTTTGTGGGAAGGACTGTTTATATACTCCACATTTGGATAGTTCATTTGTGGATCAAGGATCAAGGTGTTTTACTGAAATACATATACAACAATTATGGGGTAAAGTCTGCAATGTGTGTGAACTATTTTTGTTGGCACATTTTGAAGGGAACAATTCACAAGAACAAAAAAATAAAGTAGTGAGCTGATGCTGTACCAACCATATTTTTGCGTGACCTTGAGCCCAAGGGGATTCACTGTGAGAATCACCCCAACATCCAGTATATGTTCATGCAGTGGCCACACATTTATTGAAATAATGAACTTTGGCATGAATAACGGGAAGTCATAATTTGTATAATATTGCTAATATCAATGACTAGCCTACTGTAACAATGCCATGTCATCATTTCAGATAATGAGGCAGGAAGTGAGGGAAAAGAGGCCATGGGAGGTGGAGACTATGCGGAGCTTGAGAGTCAATGAGTGAGAAGAGCATACCAGGAGCCAACGAGCCAGGAATCACTGTGCAGTGTCAAAATGCGATGACAGCCAGTAAGAAATGAGGAAGGAGTTACAAAAACACATAGATCAAATGAGAAGGTGATGAGAAGGCAGCCCTAAAATGAAAGCAAATGACAGCGGTCCAATAAAAAGAAAAAAGCTGCAATTTCTTTCTAAAGATCAGATAAAAATGATCCACATGAAGAATAAGAGGGGCATGAGATGGGGGAAATGACATCCTTACAAAGGCCATAAGGCTGCATCCGGAAATTGAGATTCCTCTCCCTGACATCAGAACCCTGCAAAGAGACTGCAGCCTATAAAGATGGAACCAGGAGTATTAGGGGAGGTGTTTGACATGCTGAAACTAAAAGCAGATGGCATGTCAGATGGCGTGTGTGCTGACTCTGGATGAGATAGCAATAACACCAAGCGTGGAGCTGCACCTGGAAACAGGAAAGCCTTATCTGGATGTGGTGTTACCCGGCCACACAGGAGAGGCAACTCCCGAGTTTCACCAGGCACTGATATCAATACCAGTTGGGCAGATTCTTGTAACAGTGAAACCAGGAAGCTCTCAGGAGGCTGATTACAGCCTTTGGGCAGACTTCCTGAACCTAAGGAGATGCCCTTGTCGAATTAACACTGAATGGGTTATGTTGCGGTTTGCACACCAAATGTTGAATAGTTCGGAGCATTTCCACCAAAAATAAATTGGTTCACAACCTGAAAAGTTGGTTCCTAGCTGGCAACGTGGTGCTTCCTGGATCAGACCTTGGTCCAACACTGGAAAATCCCTTATCAGCGGTTGGATGAACCGATATCTGGGACCACCCTAGATGGAAAACTTCTGGGGTCACAAAGCTCACTGTTCTCCTCAATCTTACAGTAGAACCTACTCACTCAGAGACTATTCAGTTCGCCCTTGTCCACTCTCCTGAATTTCCTCTCGTGCTGGGTCATCCCTGGCTCATGCTGCACAACCCTCACATAGACAGAACCTCTGGGATTATTTGGGCCTGCGGTACAAGGTGTCATAGTAGCTGTCTCACTAATCCCTTAGAGCAACATATTGCACAACCCTTACCAGATATCCCTGCGAAATGGGATCTCTCCCTAGCACCCTCTGAGTATGCTGATCGGAGTACAGCATCCAGTAAGATTTGGGCAAATGAGCTTCCCCTCATCAGTCCTACTACTGTGCCATTGACCTTCTGTCCAACGCCAGACTCGGTTTCATCCAACCTTCCAACTCATCTGCCGGGGCAGATTTCTTCTTTGTGAGGAAGAACGGCAGTGGACTCTCTGCCCTGATCTTCTGCGATTAATGTCCACTGCCTTCGAGTTGTTACAGGAGGCAACTGTTTTTTTCCAAACTCGACCTACACAATGCCTACATCTTGATCAGAATCTGGAAGGGGACAAGTGGAGCACTGAATTCAAAACCCCCAGCCGACTCTATGAATACCTGGTGCCCATGCCCTTTGATCTTACTGAGTAGCCCGAGTAATATTCCAAGCATTTGTTTATGATGCACTCAAGAACATGTTGAACCAATTTGTCTTTGTGTATCTGGATGACATCCTGATGTGTGTAGATCCCTCTCCGAGCATGTTCAGCATGTGAGGCATGGCGAAGTGTTCCAATGTTGAAAAACAATCTCTTTGTAAAACCAGAGAAATGTGAATTTCATGTCTCCACGTTGGCATGCTAGGGAACATTTTCCCTCAAGGAAACATCCAGATACATCCTCTCAAGGTATTGGTAGTCCAGGGCTGGATGCAACCATCATTAGTGGGGTTTGCAAACTCAGCATTTCATCAGAAACGTCAGCTCCCTGATAGCCCCACATACTGCCCTGACTAAAGGGTCATCCACAAAGTTATTCTGCTGTCCTGTGCCAGAGAGAGCCTTGCAAGAGCTAAAGCAGCGGTTCCCCTCAGCCCCCATCCTGAAGCACCCAAAGCCTAGCTGCCTAGCTGGGTCCCCTCCCGTAACAAACTGGACAAAGATATCATCAAGGAATTCCATCAAAGTCACCCAGTGGACCATGGAGGGACATCCGGGTCGATAGGAGGGAGGGTTTCTGTTACAGTTTAGGTTCTGTCTTGTCATTATGGGGCACTGTTCAGTAGTCATAGTCATTTTCAGTTAAGTAAATGCACATGTGCTTATTGACTCATTTGTTTCACCTGTGTTGTGTGTATTAATGCTTCCAGTTTTGCTTTGTTTGCCACTGAGTCTTCACCATGTACAGTGTATATGCTAGCATTGAGTTCACCTTTCTCTTTTTGGCGTGATAGTATGGTGGTAAGGTTTGTGCATACTATTTCTGGATATTCTTCTGAACTCCCTTATGAATTATTAATTCAGTTTGTTTTCTTTGGTAGAAAATCTCAGTCCCAACATCGTATTTGTGTATATGCCATCAGCCTTTAACTAAACAACGTAACTACTTATTGGCACCAGACAGACACCAGGCTGCGTCAATAAACTCCAGTAACACTGAACTCCATACTGGAGTGTTGAATCTGAGGTGTTGTGGTTGTCGTGATCATAAACCAAATACCAATACATATAATAATGTAAAGACACATACTTAATTAATCAATTTTCATTATTTTGTGACTTCATTCATACTTTCATAATGTGTTTTGTATAAATGTATTCTTCTTTTCGTCTTTGTTTTATTTAGCAGACTCAATGTGAAGCCATTTCCAGTCCTGTGCCATTTCTGTATATATGACTATTAATAACATGTCATTGGCATTTGGTTTATTTTCTTTTAGCATCTCCTTTAATATAAGATTAACCGAACACTAATCATATGGCCTTAAATATGCGTTAAATATAGAACATATATATTATTTTTTCTTACTGGTTAACAGCTTTACCAGGTGATCACTTGTCATTATTTAGCAAATAACACACGTTAAACACAGAACTGCTGTTACCTATATTATTTCGCCAGAGTGCCAAAAGAGATGATGCTGTCTCTTAGGTACATTTGTATTTGGTTGCTCTATCAAGTCAATATTTTATGTCTTGACATACATTTTAAACTGTATAGGCTCTATCTTAAATATTCATGTGATGTGTGAAGAAACATACAGTGACAGCTGTGCAGAACTGATGGCTAGTGGTTATGTAGCAATCACAGTCAAATAAAAAGATCCACTAGGAAGATGAGCAGCGTTATTCCCCATGATACATAATGGACAATCAACCATTTCTGCTTTGACTTGTCTGCTTTGATTTACTGCTTCATGTAAGAAGATAAAAAAATGTTTTTTTTAGAGGGTAGATATGAATTATTTTGTTAATATATGAATGCAGATACATTGTAAACAACAGACACACACACACACACACACACACACACACACACACCTAAATGATGCCTTGGTTCGTGAAATGCAAATCAAATATCACACTCTTGCCATGACAACAATTTTGTTACTTTCCTTGCTGATCAATAGGGATGATTAAAAAAAAAAATATTCACACAACATCAGGAGGATTTCTCATTTATAATATGCATAAATAGGAGACGCATAAATAGGAGCTGAGTCTAGATCCTTTCTTTTTTTATATTACAACATATAATTAGGCCTACATGCATTTATCAGAAAACTCTTACTGTTGCTGCTCAGCTACTACAATCAGCATGACAGAGTAGTGTGCAAAGCATACTTTCAATGCTGAGGTCCACAAAGCAGAGCATATAATCATGTGATTTCTTTTTACTCAATACTTAATAGGGTTATGACCAAATTTAGCACGCAAGCTCTATAGCAAATAGAGTGACTCTGATCATTTACTGGTCAAATATTTAAAAATACAGCATTATAGCATTACGTTAAACATTGAAACCTCATTTCACGTTTTGGTTAACAATAACATCAGCCGTAAAAGATTCAAAATTGAACCCCATTGCATAATGGTAACATAACAGGCATAACATTAAAAAAAAGTTATGCCTATTATGCATTATATTTATAATCCCCTTCAAACCCCTTCAAACCCATATTTATTGCTAGTTACATTTCACTGATCAACTGTGTTAAGACCACTGCTCTGCATGTTCCCCATGTTGAGCAGCAGTTTGGAGCCTGATGTAGAGCGGCTTCGTAGGAATAGTAAACATATTCTGTCACTTTCTGTACCTTTGGTAAGACACTACTTAACAATGAAAGTCACAACATCAACAGACTCCGTGTTTCTACTCCACACTTTTAGCCTATAATGTAGTATATATTTCTATTATCAATGTAGATTTTCCTGGTACTACTTATTATCTAATAATAACAACAACAACAACAAGTACAACAACAAGCTGCACCAGTGTGGCCTAGATATTCAGATAGGCGGTTGAGGAGAATGGAATGGGAAACAGTGTGGATGGCTGCAGAGAGGTCCAGGAGGATGAAGACAATGATGTGGCCTGAATCAGCAGCAATGAGGAGGTCATTGGTGATTTTGATGAGGGTGGTCTCTGTGCTGTGCTGAGCTCTGAAGCCAGATTAATGGGGTCCATAGAGCTCATGACTGGACATGTGTTAGTGGAGTCTCCTTTTCCAGGAGGAAAGGAAGGTTGGAGATCGGCCGGTAGTTAGTGAGGTCATCTGGGTCCGGACCTGGCTTTTTGAGGATGGGAGTTACTGCAGCCATTTTGAAGCTGGAGGGTACATTGTCAGATTCCAGGCAGGAGTTGATGATGTCCACCATGATGGGACACAGGGTACATAGGCATGCATTGATCAAGGTGGTTGGCATGGGGTCCAGAGAACAGACCATGGAGACCATGGCCATGATCAGCTTAGCAACTTGAAGGTGCAGGCTCCAGGAGCTGCTGGTGAATAGACTCTATTTTGGCCTGGAAAAAGTCCAGGAACCTGGAGCAGAGGTCAAGCTCTCCAGTAGTGAGGGGGCCATCAAGGGGGCATAGTAGCCGGTTGATGGTGGAGAACAGCAGCCTGGGGGGATTGTGCTGGTTACCAATGAGATTGAAAATCTACTGCTTTTGTATATGAAAATGAAATAGACACTTATCCTTGTTGAGTCTCACTAATCAGGTGATGGCCCACAAGGTCAAATTCAATCATGTTGATGCAGGGGGAATCTCTAAGCATGTAATTGACGAACAAAGACTCAGTAGTGAACTGTAAACTATCTTGGCTATCTTGGTAACAACAACAACGAACAAAGAACAACAAACACAAGTTATTGAGTGACATTTATGTGATGTGTCCTGGGATCAGGTATTGGGAGTACTAATGGTAGGATAGAGTGGGAGTCGGAGAGGGTGTCGAGGAGGGGGAGGGAGACAACTGCAAAGCTAGCAGGCTAGCCGGGATGTGAGTCTGGATAGTTCCCCTCCCCAACCCACCCTCTTTCCCATATCTGAATGTTAAGTATGAATCCAAATAATTCAACAGGGGCCGAGATATGCAGGGTGGCCCTTTGAGGCCAGTCTTGCTACTGGAGCTCTGTGTTTGCTGTATAGTGAGGGGGGCAAACTTTCAGAAGTTATTATTTCAAACAGAATTGTCATTTGATGTCCCAAGAGCCGAGAAAGGTCAGTTTGTCTATACATAGGCATTGCTCCTCACTGTCTCCTCCCCAGTGCTTTGAAAGAAAAAGATGTTGAGAAAACAATAACACAAGTTCAAGAAGAGAAGAGTGGAAGCAGTAAGGGTAATTACAATGCTGTGCAGTTGTTGCTGCTTTGACAAGATGACTCAATGTGGTCAACTCATTTATGCCACTTTAGTCGCAGACGTTGACTGCCATCAAGGCAAATAAATAGATTTTGCAACACGTTTGCCTTATTGCTATGAAAAAAAATGTAGACCCCAATATCCGGATAATATCCCTAGAGGGTTGTCATGGTGTTTACAAAAGCATTTTAAAGATGCTGTCGCACTATAATGACTTAGTGCTTGAGACAGTCCTTCTGAAAGCAATGGAAACGAGAGCTTGAAAACACTTTGAAACAGGTCCTTCTTTTTGCCAAGATCGAACATAAGGATGCACATTTCAAAAAACAAAGGCACTTTTAAGTTTGTAGATCATTGCCAACAAAAACAAAATAGCTTAGAAATAAGCAAAGATAATGATAGAAATGATAGATAGATATGATAGAAACAGAGGTTACTTTTTTTTTTAAACTATTTTTTAAACAATGCAATATGTCTACATGCAAGTTTAAGGTAAAATGTATATTCTTCTCACGAGGACATGCATTATTCACCGCTCTCTCATTAGAAGTACATCTAATGATATGGCTTGCTACCTAGCACCACTAATTTTCATATCTTTTGCTGTAATAATCAAAAATATAAATAATTCCTCAAACCTCCTTCACTTGCATCGCTATTCGGAGAACATCTTCCGTAGATCAGGCAACTCACTGCATAAAATAAAGATTCCAATGAATGACTTTTCAGGAATTTTAATTACACTCTCCCAAGATATGGACCACCTGTCGTATTATTAGAAAGCCTCTGGGCCTTTTCACAGTATCCATTCCGCTCCATTATTCTATATCGTACCACACCAATCAATAGATCTCTTTCTCCCCTTGTTTTGTCCACCCATCATAATTGGCTCTTTGTCGACAAGAGACCCTTTTCACAGATGTGTCGGAGGACAAACACAGGTGTTGTTCATAACACTAATTATCGGTCTGCTTCTTTTACGTACCAGGGAAGACCAGAAGACTACCCGGGTGCACAAGGGTGTCCCCATACCTTTGCAGGGTGTTACTTCAAAAACTGATTCAACGTATGACATCATGAACTGTATAGCTAATGGAATGGGCACTAGATTAGGAGTAAGAAGTGAGGCAGCTGGGATGTGAATGCAACACTGCAGGTGAAGGCAGAGGAGGCAGCATCAAACAGCTAGGCCAGCAGATGTTTCAGAGGACATGGATGACGCTGTGACAGACAGCTGAGCCATGAATGGGTGCGCGCTCACTAACTGATCAATCTCCACATCACAGCCACATACTTGCTTTTTATGGTGGGCTCATCATTACAGATCTGTGTTTTGCATTAGGTATCTTTTGTTAGTTTTTTTCTCACCCAGGTCCATATGTTTTCTACTTCACATATTACAAAGGAGGATGAACTAGTTATGCATCGTTGAACAAAAGGAAGTGTGAAGTGAGACAAAAGGGGCTATCCTAACGTGTTAAAATATGTTCTCACAGCCTGTGATAACACTAAAGCACTTACCTTAACACTATAGTCTCCTCAATGAGGCGTGCAGGAAGGGCTTAGTGCCGTCCCACACGGACACGACATCATGTTGTCTCCACTTGGCCACAGGCCATGTTCTCTGGACAAGAGAGTTGGATGTAAAACTGCAGTTGATGGTTACTTTTTCTGGAGGAAAAGTTATCGTTGTAAACATGGCTGATGCAGAGCTGCTGCCCGTGATGCAGAGGAAGACTTCTTTTGTTTGCTGTAACACTTTGTGGAGGGGTCGTCAACATGTTCGTACAGGGGGACAAGATCGCCCCTCCTTCCACCTTGAAGAAACAAGAAACAACAGAAACAAACAACAGAAACAATGCTCGACTTTCAACATTTGTCAGGTATGCGACACCTGATAAATTGCCATATGGACCATGCACAAGTTTTGGTTTGTGCCGACTATAGATTAGGTTTTACAGTATGAGGATGCCAAACTATCTCAACACCCACCATCATCACCACACACAAAGAAACAAGGTGTTCATTTAGCGTGCCTTTTGTGTGAAAATGAGCATTGCAGATAAACTATGCGTGAAGTCTGAATGCACTGCATGTTAACTCCAGCAGATGTGGCAGTGTGGTGTACCTGGAATCCAAACACGTATTCAACTGTATTTATCTCACCATCATCACAGAGCATTATTTTGCCTTTTTTTTTCTTTTATAAAGATGACATTCTCATCTTGTACTTTCCCTGCCTGGAATTGTATGAAATGTATGACAATGTACAAAGTCAACGATGTGTTCAACTTAGTTGAATGCCTTATAAAGAAAGGGAGCCAACTACGCTGAACATGCAGTTGCTTAATGGATTTTGGTTACAAACTACCTATGGATGTTCATGCATTCTACAGCGTTTTATTTTGCAATCCCACAATCAGGTTTTTCATGGACAGACATGGACTTGCTCCCATATTAATAGAAAAATGTACGAAGATGAAATCTGTGTGAAATTCAACAGACCACAACAGACCCATGTATTTAGTCAGCTGAAGCCATTAGTGGGGGACTACAGGGAGTACATTAAGAGTGATGCCTGGAGGTCATCAGGGACTCAGCCTCTAGAAGTCCTCCAGCAAACAAACAAACACTTTAGACTGCGTACCTGGTTAGAGAGTATTCCTGGTCTATTGTATTCCTGAGCTGGTTCAGTTCATTTCTTCCACAGTTCAGAACTATGGGGAAATGGCAATTGCATGGTGTTTTATGACAAGAAATGTGAGCTGCAAAAATGCATTCACATGCACACATTTCTTTAGTTCTGTATGCCGTCATAAAATGATATGGTTTGAGGTTCATGAGGGAACAATGACAATTCATATTTGCGATTTTTGGCTTGACTTGTA
>JAXIVH010000031.1:1548196-1559275 GCA_036785325.1 Urophycis tenuis
GATCAGTGGTCTGCGTTGTCCGTTGGTACACCCAGCCAGCGGACGTCAACGCTTCAACTTTTTCCATGATCTTTCCAAGCACATGTGTTACTGCTGCAGGGCCTGATTGGTTCCCCACAGATGTATGAAGAACTCTCCTTCATTAGGAAACAGCCCGCTGTGATGGCTGCCCTGGATGATGTAATGAAATGTAAAAAAAATCAATAAAAAAAGATAGCTGATATAGTGATCTATTAATGATCTATCAAAGATAATATCATGTTTTGTCACTATTTTCTGAAACATCATCCTAGAACGCTGTCAGACACACTCACATGCCTGTGGTGGATCTCTGGCGGCTGATTTGCCCAAACCGTGCCAAACCTTATTTTATTGAGTCATTAGTTGCCTTAGAGCATTCCGGTCAAAGGTTTAATTTCCCGTGCCCTTCTGGAAGTTAATGAGGTAGCGCGTGTGTGTGCATGTGTGTGTGTGTGTGTGTACGTGTGTGTATATACGTGTGTGTGTGTGTGTGCGTGTGCGTGTGCGTGTGCGTGTGTGTGTGTGTCTGTGTGTGTGTGTGTGTGTGTGTGTGTGTGTGTGTGTGTGTTTGTGTGTGTGTGTGTCTGTGTGTGTGTGTGTGTGTGTGTGTGTGTGTGTGTGTGTGTCTGTGTGTGTGTGTGTGTGTCTGTGTCTGTGTCTGTGTGTGCGTGCCAGGTAGGGGGTGTGGGTGTCTCGCTCTGCCTCATTTGCATGGCAGAAGGAGG
This sequence comes from Urophycis tenuis, assembly GCA_036785325.1. Taxonomy (NCBI): domain Eukaryota; kingdom Metazoa; phylum Chordata; class Actinopteri; order Gadiformes; family Phycidae; genus Urophycis; species Urophycis tenuis. The sequence continues at coordinate 1,548,943 of JAXIVH010000031.1, forward strand.
CAAAGTCCCAAACAGCGGGGGGGCCTCTTAAAGGAAAGAATGATGAGAGAATAGATTATTTAGGCCAATTACCCCCCCCCCCCCCCCCCCCCCATGCACGCACCCGCGATAAGGAAGCCATTAGGGAGGGGCAAGGTGTAACGCACCGCAGACACTGAAGCATTGCTCCAAAGGAAGACAATAAAGACAAAGACAATAACAACCCCCCTCATGTGATGTGAATCTCTGATGGTGGGTGAGTGTGGGAGTATTTTTACGTCTTATCACGGTGTCTGGCTGCTGCTGCTTTCAGCCTTCTGGGACTGGGACTGGAGGGGGTTGCTGGGGGGGCAGCCGTAAAGGTATGAATAACAGAACCTTTTTTTTTAGTTTTTTTCAACCAACACCAGCTTCACTGTTCGGTGCGAAGGAAAGGTGATCGGTGTTGAAAATAGACCCAGAAGCTGCCCACTCACAGGAGACGGGGAGAATACAATCTACCTTTCTGGCAGATTAGTGCTTTTTCATCATTTAAACACTATGCTAGTGACTGTAATGGGCTGTAATTATATGTGATTATGGTTTAAATCTCTCTGGCGACAAGGCCCAAAAGCAAACAACATCATTACACTAAACCGCTGTCTTCCCGAACTGTTGTTTTGTGGATGCATGCTTGTTTTGTTTTGTTTTTTTATCCGGAGGTCTGCTTTAAAAAAAAAAAGATTTTTGACAACTTTTTGAATCTGCGAGTTATAATCCCGCCCTTCCCCTGACACGAGCCACGTGACACCATATTCACAAAGACATCCCCGCAGAGCCCGGTGGCCGCCGCCGCAAAGTGGGTGACAACTCGCTCGCATGCGCTCTGTTTGGATAATTGCTCTCATTTAAATATGAATGTGATTCCCTTGTCTACGCGGTAGTGGGCCGTGCCAGTGCCTTTGCATGCAGATGGCATCGGACTGAAAATAAAGATCAAAGACGAGAGAAATCCCATTTGTTCCACTCCCAGTGTAACACACGGGCTTTAGCAGAATCTGCCGGCTGGGTTTCTGGGCTGAAGGGGGGGAAACAGAGTGTTTCCTGGCCCACATGGTAGCAGCCACAGTATCTTCCCAGTAGGAATAAGGGCATATACTTCACTGCTCGATATCCCGATACTTTGGTTTAGTGAGCACTGCTTACCTTTGCGCCCTTTCTCTTTTGAGGATTGGGTATTTAGAAAATACCGCCACAAAATTGCTATCTTTATTGACTAAAAAGTTGTCAATAACCTCCAGCATAACAATAGATGAGATTCCATATTAAACCTGATTGAATTTCTGAAGCTCAGATAGGACTCAGATGACAGCTTCAAAAGGAAGGTTCCATTTGAAGAGAGTGGCTGGTCATGGGCGTACAGAGTAGGGTCCATGAGGAGCCCCGTGGTGGCCTTCTCCTGGACCATGGAGTGGTCTGAAGGTCTCACTGCTCACATTCATCAATGCACTACCATGCTTTCAAGCAGCCAATATAGCCTATGTTTCTTAAAATGGTTGACCATTTTCACCAAAGGTTTTAGCCTGATAAAATATAATACCTTGTCACAAGATAGTTTAATGTTCAATTAAAACAAATGAAAAGACCCCATGCTTTCTATGTTATACTGTATAAGCTAAACTAGTATATATGCCTACTTTTTCAATGTATGCTTGCTAATGCATGTCTTAGTTTGCCATGTCAAATACAAATTGGCTGATTTAGGAGTTGCTACGTACAATTAAGCCTGCCATTTAAATTCTACTACTACTACTACTACTACTACTACTACTACTACTACTACTACTACTAATAATAATAATAATAATAATAATAATAATAATAATAATAATTTCTGATGGAGGTTCAGTCTATGTGGCTCAAAATAATGGATGGGCTTTGTGATTTGTACAGATGTGTGAACAATATGGCTTCAGCATGCTTGTTAGCTTAGGTAGCCTAGTCGAGCAGGTAGCCTAGCTGAGCAGATAGCCTAGCCGAGCAGGTAGCCTAGCCGAGCATATAGCCTAGCTGAGCAGATAGCCTAGCCGAGCAGATAGCCTAGCCGAGCAGATAGCCTAGCCGAGCAGGTAGCCTAGCCGAGCAGGCAGCCTAGCCGAGCAGGTAGCCTAGCCTAGCAGATAGCTCCGCGGGTCAGAACACATTGGAAGATAAGATGGGAAATTAGTTGACATGAACAAGCTGACAGAAGAGCACACAGTTGCAAATCCTCTTTGAGTAGTTACTTGTAATCATTTAGGTCTGGTGGAAACTTTAGGTTATACATTGTTTTCTGTTGTGCCCCCAATAGCACAACTGTGGGGCAAATCGGGAAAGTGAAGTGTGAAATAGAAGGATGTGCTTTTGTCTTGCAAAGACGCAAATTAAATGTCAACGTGCCACAAAGCTAGCTAATGAGATTTTACCCAATCCAATTCTCACGTTGTAGACTTGATTGTGAAAAGGCACACTCAGTAACACAACAAGCTCTCGAACCATTAGAATACATGTAGGACACGGTGTTGCATCCATTTCCACAGCATGTCCTTGTATTGGAGCCAAGAATAGCCTCTCCCTGCAACTACCTTCCAGGTAGAATATGTATGAATATGCATGATTATATCACAACTTTCATCTTCTAAACTTTACATTTGGTTTGCGTGGGCTTTGCCATTTTGTAAATTACTGGTAATGTTTTTCATACCAATCAGATATATCAAATAATTATGTAGACTATATGAATGAATACATGTATAACTTTACCGTTGAGAAAAAAAAAAAGTAACATTGTCACACACACACACACACACACACACACACACACACACACACACACACACACTATACGTATAAATTAGTAAAATCAGAAATCATATCATCATATATATACCAATCACAACACTCCATTATACATACATATACATACAGGGTTGACGTTGGCTCAGTGGTTAGAGTGGGTGGACAGAGCGGGTCGTCCATCAACTATAGGGTCGGTGGTTCCATCCCCTCGATTCCCCTCCTCCAACTGTCCACATGTCGAAGTGTCCTTGAGCAAGACACTGAACCCCAACCTGCTCCCCGGGCGCAGAACATAGCAGCCCACTGCTCCTATGTACCATAGGATGAGTCAAATGAACACAGCAGCCCACTACATCATAGGATGGGTCCAATGAACACAGCAGCCCACTGCTCCTATGTACCATAGGATGGGTCCAATGAACACAGCAGCCCACTGCTCCTATGTACCATAGGATGGGTCAAATGAACACAGCAGCCCACTGCTCCTATATACCATAGGATGGGTCCAATGAACCTAGCAGCCCACTGCTCCTATGTACCATAGGATGGGTCAAATGAACACAGCAGCCCCACTGCTCCTATATACCATAGGATGGGTCAAATGAACACAGCAGCCCACTGCTCCTATGCATAATGGGATGGTTCAAATGAACACAGCAGCCCACTGCTCCTGTGTACCATAGGATGGGTCAAATGCAGAGCACATATTTCGTTCCCATATTTAAAAAATACTGACAATGGCCAAAATTGATACCAAATAATACCAATACCAATATACATTTATTATATTCAAATATATATATATATATATATATATATATATATATATATATATATTATATATATATAAACAAACTGACAACTTAAAAGCATACTTTTGACCAGAATATGTTCAATCCAAACCCAAGCAGTAGTGTGAGGAGGTGGCGAGGAGGTGCTGAGGAGGTGCTGAGGAGGTGGTGAGCAGCAGGTAATGCCTGCAGTCTTCCCCAAACTTCCCCAAAATGCCTTCATCCACTCACCTTGCCTGCTGACGAGCATTTCAATTTCATGGATTTATCTTTGCAATTGGTGAGTTATCAACTGTGTTTCTTCCTCCAACTAGATAGAATATTTGGGCCTGAATAACAGATATAATAATAATAATAATAATTAGCCCTTTAACTAATGGACTGTGCTTTGACATTCAGTGATGTATGAAGCTCAGATTAATCATATTAATTATAGCTTCCAAGCAACACGCTTCCTGTTTATATATATATATATATATATATATATATATATATATATATATATATATATATATATATATATGTGAATAGCTGAACATATATCCTTCAAATTTCATCCCAGTACACAGAGGTCTTGTTGTGAATACTGCTTTTGACTGCTCCAACACCAGCTAACTCCTACATAACAGCACTCCCTCCGGGGCAGGCCAGAAAGCCGGGGAAGGGGTATTTGCCGAGAGGAGAGATGGAGGGCTGTTCGGCTGTTCAGGTGTCCCACAGGGACCCTGCCTGGAGCTCTTGCTTTTGTTTATGTCCCGAGGTTGTGCAATCTGTTTGACTGCTTAATCAATAAAAAAATAATAGTAATCTGTTGTCAGTGTGTGTGTGTGTGTGTGTGTTAGTGTATGTGTATATGTGTGTGTGCCTGTGGATGTGTCTGTGTGTGTGTGTGTGTGTGTCTGTGTCTGTGTGTGGGGGTTGACAGTGCCAGTGTTGGAAGCTGGTTGTACACTCTGAAGCCATCCAACACGAGGAAGTTGAGAGGAAAAATCTTGCTGATTTCAACACACTTCCATCATCACCTCGTCGCTTATCACCAGCAAAATCTTGACACGATCACGTGCGTACATCCTGCTCTCTGCAGACAGCCATATGGCATGCATTGTCAGTTGCCAATGTGGACAGCGACGCAAGAAAAAAAATTGGACTTTAAGATCAAATTAGATTTTTTTTCTCACCCGTAGAAGTATTTTTCCATCGACAAAAGCCGTTTGTTTGTCAGTCCCACACGGTGACCCCCCCCCCGTGCATTCAGTTAAAAAAACCCAGCTAAATGTCGGAGGCCCGTTTGAAGAGCACACCAGACTCCCTGTGACTGACCTTTGCATTGGGCCAACTCTCCGCTGCTGTTCTGTCATTATTGGGTTTAGTCAGTGCATTCTTCCACTCCCATTTTGGAGTGCGGCCCGAGCGGAAACATTTGTGTCTTGTGAAGTATTGTGTGTACACATGCACTGCAGTAACCCCGCTCTCCTGTCACTACAGGGATGGCCAATAGCCTTGGGAGAAGTAGCAGGGGGGGCGCTGAGTAGATCCAGACTTTTCCTAAGGTCACATGCTGTGCCCTGGGGCTACACATCAGAAGGTCACACATGGAGAGCAAGAGTGAAAGAGGGAGAGAGAGATAGAGGAGAGAGAGAGAGAGAGAGAGAGAGAGAGCGAGAGAGAGAGAGAGAGAGAGAGAGAGAGAGAGAGAGAGAGCGAGAGAGAGAGAGAGAGAGAGAGAAAGAGAGAGAGAGAGAGAGAGTGTGCATGTGTGTGTGTGTGTATGTGTGTGTGTATGTGTGTGTGTATGTGTGTGAAGTGGCCAAAATATCTAAGATTGAGACATAAAATAAAACAAAATAACAAAATAAACAAAATAAAAACAAAAATAAATAAATAAGAAAGTAGCAGGAAAGGAGCTGCGAATGAATGGTGAAAGGTTTGTGAGTGCCATATTACAGCAGGCGCAACAAAAAGTACGAGCCGATGTCCCTGTGCATGTTCCTCAACAAAGGGGGGGAAATCTCTGCCCACATAGCGGCCGCGTTTCCACTGCGTCGTCCTGATGCCTCTCACCCCCCCCCAACAGAAACATGGGTGGAAGGAGGATTGATTGTGCGTGGTCGTGGCCTACTTTCTGCACGTTTCAGTTTGTTGTTCATCATGGCCGACTTGGGGAGCGGAGAGGAGGGTCCCGGGGGAGAACAGACTCTCTCCCGCCCCCTGAGGGACCAGCCAAACACTCCAGTCCCACCTGACTTTGGAAATATAACTCCCTGAGGAGTAAGGTAGCATTATTAAGGCCGCACACACACACACACACACATTCACACACAGATGCACACACACATGCACACACACACACACATTCACACACACATGCACATACCATTCTCACCCCCCCTTACATACACATGCAACAACACACACACACACACACACACGTCCTTTGTCACCATCGCTTTTTAAAGACATCTTTTAATCACCCGACGCTAGATAGTCGCTGAAGCTACAGAAAATGTGCCACAGTACAGGAAAATGCCACCTAGTTTGCAGCAGAATCTGATTTGAAACTCGCAACAACAACAACAACAACAACAACAACAACAACTTAAGAATTCCGTGGAAGAAAAACTAATTTGAGTTGCTACTCAGAGCACTTTGACATGAATGGACTGGAGTTATTATGATGTAGCCCTCGCAACATTAGACTCTGCTCTCTGCTGAAACACATTGAATTGTAAATGTATATGCAGCACTGGAACTTTTGTAGCTACTTCAATTTTGACTCACATGGTGAAAACATGACCTTAAGTGATTTGCTGTTTTCGTCTTGACTAGTATTATTTTGTACATTTTGTTTTATGTCCATGAAGATTTACATGTCACTCTGGATAAAAAGCTTTTGCTGAAGGACAATAATAGGGTGCTGCCCAACGCCTGCTATATCATGAGAATGCACCCATTTCCTACATTTCTCTTTGGGGTCTATAAAACATGCTAAATGGCTGTCTGTTGCTAGGCAAACCTTACAAACAACTGCTGAAAGAAAACGAAAAGCAGCAATCCTTTATATCCCATGAAAAAAATGCATTAAAAGACAGAATAAGCCTTATCACAATGCATAAAGCAACAACAACAACAACAACAACAACAACAAAAGCAACACATTACATGGGGCTGCTTGGTTAGCTGACTGTCTCTGGTGAGAGCGGTGGAACTCATAAACAGGTGTCTTCTCATCCCAGTCTTTCCTATTTTTAAGACAATCATAAAGATTGCAAATCCCTGCTGAATATTTAATGCGGGTTGTGGTGGTGGGGAGCTGCGGCCATCTGGCTGATCTGTTGCGTCTCCCTCTCTCCCCCACTAAAGGAGGCCAGGAGACGGGCACGGGGGCGCTGACTCCCCCACAAGGAGGAGGAGAAGGAGAAGGATCAAAGAGGGAGTGGTCGGCCGTCCTGGTTACAGTGGCACACAGAGAATCCAGCGGCATGCCACCACACACACACACACACACACACACACACACACACACACACACACACACACAGTCACACAGTCACAAACACACACACACACACACACACACACACACACACACACACACACAGTCACACAGTCACACACACACACACACACACACACACACACACACACACACACACACACAGTCACACAGTCACACACACACACAGTCACACACACACAGTCACACAGTCACACATACACACACACACACACACACACACACACACACACACACACACAGTCACACACACACACACACACACACAGTCACACAGTCACACACACACACACACACACACACACACACACACACACACACACACACACAGTCACACAATCACACACACACACACACACACACACACACACACACACAGTCACAGAGTCACACACACACACACACACACACACACACACACACACACACACAGTCACACACACACACACACACACACACACACACACACACACACACACACACACAGAGTCACACACACACACACACACACACACACACACACAGTCACAGAGTCACACACACACACACACACACACACACACACACACACACACACACACACACACACACACACACACACACACACAGTCACACACACAAACACACAAACACACACACACACACACACACACACACACACACACACACACACACACACACACACACACACACACCTAACGTTGAATATTTAATGTCCAGGCCCAAATGAGAACAGGAGAACACTTTAATGTTTGTTGTGTGCGGCTATTTTTTCTCTCTATCATTCTCTCTCCTTGCTCTCTCTCTCTCTCTGTCTCTCTGTCTCTCTGTCTCTCTCTCTCTCTCTCTCTCTCTCTCTCTCTCTCTCTCTCTCTCTCTCTCTCTCTCTCTCTCTCTCTCTTTCTCTCCCTTGCTCTCTCTCTCTCTCTCTCTCTCTCTCTCTCTCTCTCTCTCTCTCTCTCTCTCTCTCTCTCTGCCTTTCTTTTCAGGCTTTGTCTGGTTTGTCAAACAAGAAAATGACAATACAAAAGATGGAGACATTACAATGACTTTTGGATTATTTTATTGTGTGAATTTCCACAGCTTCAATTTGTGGAAATGGAAACAAAGCAAAGAGCAGCAACACAAAGCATAGACTACTTTAAAGCACTTAGGGACAATATAGGTCACCATCATGCCTGATCGAGTGATCAAATCCTTTTCATTTTGGGCTATTGCTGAAAAAGGATGAATGTGAGATCTACAGGAATAATGAATGGGTATGTAGCCTCACTACTGCTTTACTACAAAGATGAAATGATGTTAAAAGGGCTTGTGATCAATATTTAAGACTTCCAATGATCAGTGATTGCTCTCACACTCAAAATCCTGTGTTATACTGGCACAATTGAACGTCAGGCGTTTACAGGTTTTCCAATAGTTCTATGGTAAATGATATTAAAATACTAAATGAACATCTATAGTAGGCTTCCTCAGTGGGATTGGTTGCACTGGTGTGCTTGAAAGGGGCTGTATACAGTATGCAGTAAATTAGATTTTTTTTTTTTTTTCAGGAAATGAAGCCGAGAGGAATTCGATTGTTTTGTGATGTGCTTGCATGGATGAGTGATACCACTGAGAAATATACAAATATATATATATATATATATAATATTGAAATATATAAATATGGCTATTTGATAAAGGTAATTTTCCTATTACTATTAATCTTCATAGTTATGTTCAAACGTCACCAAAGCAGCTCAGTGAATCCACAGACACACACTAGAGGGGTCAACATCTGGCTCTGGATGCCGACAGGTAACTTTGAGAACCCAGGGATCAAACTTTGTAAAAGCACACTGTGGTGTCTGAGCAACGCCTTGTGATGTTTAGGGTGGACGTTGTCATTGTGCCCCCTTGTTTCTGCTACAGAGTGGGCTCTGAGCGGCAACACCAGGCGACTTTCTATCCTCCAATCAACAGCGTTTTTGATCAAAGAGCTTTCCCCGTTCACTGTGGCCCAGCAGCTCTGTGTCACTCCTCCACCACTCAATGTCATTGAAGTCAACACTGGCTGAAAAAAAAAAAACGAGTTTCCGCTCTCACATAGCTCTCATTTTCTATTCATAATTAAAGTGTCTCTGAGGACGCGTGGCTGCATTGCCCTATTTCTATATTCACCACAGGAAAAAAGAAAAAAAAGAAATAGAAAAAAAAAAAAAAAAAAACGTCTTTCTGCTTTGTTCAACGTCTCAGAATTGCAGTTTTTTTTTTCGTGGCGTAAAACGGTGTGTCTGTGCTCCGCGCAGCGCCGCACGCTCTCGTGAAGGCCTAGGATACGATGTGTATCTGGAGGTGGTCATCTGGGCCTGTCTCAGCTTGTTGTGATGTGGCAGCTTATCAGAAGCAGGCTGTTTAGGTGTGTTGTTGTGCTCCGTCCTTCAGTTTAATTCAAGCTTCCCTCGGTCAACTTTTCCCAGTGCTTGGCTCACCTGGCTTGTTTGTTCTCCCTCTAACATCTTCCTGCAATCTGGAGGCAAGGTGTTTGTTCTACCTTTTTGCACAGGAGTCGTTTTGCCAAGGGACTACTGAGACAAATGGATGGATTTGTAATAATTGCGACTGTTGTGTCTGCATGATCTCGATCCCTGTGCAAATATGTCATGTATACGAACACGATTTGCAAAAGTGGAAGTTCCGACACTGCAGTTTAGGCCAACCGGCCGCATTCCACATCGGAGCGGAGCAGGCGAAGCTGCAGAGCTGTATTAATTGCCGTCTTTTGTCACTCGGCTGTGTAATTATTCTTCCAAGGCGATTTTTTTTCGTGACGTTTTTCCTGTAGGGAACTGGAATAGAGTCTGCAGGCAGGGGAGTTGGTTTTAACAGCGTTTTGGACACGATGTAATAATCCAGGTAAACACATATAGTTCATCACTCCACGAAGCAGGCCCACAAACACAAGAGACATGAATTATCTGATGCTTAATGGGATAATGCGTGGGATCGCTTAACGCGTTTTACAACGGGGTCAGATGCAATGTCAATGACTCAAACTTGTCATTGCCACTAAATTCTATAACAAAGCCATTCATCTGGAAAATGAATTCAACAGGAAAAGTAGTTCAGAGTAGAAGGAGTTATTGCTTTGTTTGACGGCAAGCTTATTGCAAAAATATGTGCCATGGTTATGTGCCATGTTGATACTAAAATATAGATTTGAACAATGTGGAATATGAGAGGAATGTTG
>JAXIVH010000031.1:1559475-1586975 GCA_036785325.1 Urophycis tenuis
CGCACACACACGCACACACACGCACACACACGCACGCACGCACACACGCACACACGCACACACACACACACACACACACACACACACACACACACACACACACACACACACACACAGATAACCAGCCAACAACAATTCAAAGCACCAATTCAATTTGTGTATAGGGCAAAGCATTCGTTCTAAGACCATATTTCTCCCTTTTAAGTGGCAAGGAGTACGTTACACATTTCATATTGGGATGGAATACAATTAACCATCTGACGGCACAAGACAATGAAAGCGATACAGAGATATGGCCCTGTGGTGGGACCAATATATATCATTAGGCTCCCTCTGTGTGGGTCTCTCCACGGTGAAGCCATTAGATCCGGCTGCTTGTCATGTTCTTCCTCATTGAAGCCTGAGAGGTATGATGGTTCACAAGGAGCAGCAGCAGCCTCCTCAGATCCCATCACCTCGTCTGATGTGGAGGCTGGTGGCATCCCATCCTCCCTTCCTGGCACCGCAGCTCCACCCTTCCGCTGCTCCTGTCTGTGGTGGATGTTGTGGCGACCATGCTGCTGTTGTTGTGGATGTGTATTAGCACTTTTGGAATGCTGTTGGAATGCTGTCCCTGTTACCGTAATTATACACACACACTCTTTCTTTTTTCTGGCTTTTTGTATCTATTTATTAGCCTTTCTTCCTTACACACACACAGACACACACACATCCCCGCTCACATCCATACATGCATTCCCTCATGGACACACACACACACACACACACACACACACACACACACACACACACACAAATAAAGTACAGAGTTGAAAACTGTAGCAAACTGCAGGACCTGGAGGTGTGTGTATGTTTTTACACCACAGCTTCCCCGGCTGTGGTGTAAAAGCACAAAATGAATGCAGGGTCACATTCTTTCATTAGGAATCATCAGGAAGTCTCGTCGGGTCCGGGACACAGAGCTGACTCTCAACAGAGGACTTAGGACTGCCGGTCCCCGCACCCAACGCCAGCCTGGGCCTCAGTGTCAGCACACGCTGCCTGCAGGGATTATTGTCATCAAATGAGCCAGAAGCAACTTTGGTTCGAAGATGAAAAAGGCGCTATTGAAGACGAACAAGGGGCACCGAATGATAGCAGGCTTGATAAGTGATACTTTTACATAACAGATCATCGGATCCCCAGTTGAACACCATCAATCAAGAGGAGCCCAAGAAATAGGTCTCAATGTGCACAAACATAGATGTGAGGTTTGTAGTTTGTAGTGAAGTTTGCATTTTTAAATCAAGATGGCTTGACAGCAACTAACGTCCAAGAGCAGAACATGGAAAAAAAAAAAAGGTTTTTATTTTTTATTTAAAAATATACATTTTATTCACTCACGCGACTCCCAATGTATGTTTACTGTATACGTAACTATGTCTGATTACAGCTAAAGGTTTGTTATTGTCTCAACCCACAGATTTACACTCTAGTGCGCTCAATGCACAAGCGTGAGCATGCTGCCTTTCACTATGGATTATTACGTTTGACAAGGTGATTGTCATTCATAAAGCTTTGTATGTGCACATCAGACATCATCTCTTCCTTCACATGTGTCTTCTACAACGCATACATCGTACAAAACAATTTTGCATCACAAATGAACATCCATGATTAAGACAAAGGGCAGATCCTGCTGTAGCAGATTGTGTTGTTTGGGGAAATGTTCTGGCAGGTTGACATGAAACACACATGTTTGACCTTGTATGGGGTCAGGTCTGTGTGACCTGTTTGGTTTAGGGTTTTTTTTTTTTGGGGGGGGGGGGGGGGGGTGTGTCATATAAACTTCTGTTGAGTAGTATTTTTATGTAAACCTGTTTGATTGTGTTGAATTAAAAGCCCCAAAATGCAGCAGGTCCACCAGACCCACCAACACTGGCTGAATAACACAGATATGAAGAGCACACAACTTGGTTAACTATGCAGCGAATAATATTTACCGATAGGTATAATTATTGGGAATGCGTACTTATGTTGTCGACCTCCTTGAAAACGAGATTAATCATCTCAAGAGGCTACTCTCAAATAAATAGAAAATAATTAATGGCTTTTGAGGAAAATAAAAATTCTGCCTCCGTCGATTTCAAGCCTCTGAGTAAGAAACGGCTCAGATGCAACACAGACAGTATTGCATCAGAGTGTTACAGCATTATCACCCACATTCTTTGTCATGTGGGCTAGTGGCCGAGGACAGATCCTTTTCTATTTCCTTCTTTTTACCCTGGATGCATTGTTTATTTCCTCAAAAGCTCGGTGAGTAAAAGTGCAAAAGTGGACCAAAATAAAATGACTTGCAGAGAAACATTCCCAGGATGGATTGTCTCATGGATGGGCACATTTTATTTTTGAGCCATTTTCTACTTAACATCTTTTTTTTTTTTATGGAGCTGCTGTAGAAAAGTTGCAGGTTTAAATTAGGCTACTCTTAGCGAGCCTGCTTATATCAGCAGCTATCTCCAGAAAGGGTCAAGAGGACAGCATGTGTCCTGCATAGATACAACCCACTGCAGCCAACTGCTCCTTTGGATGCACACTGAGGACAAGATGGCAGGTGACACCCCGCATAGTCTGCGTGTCAAACAGCAATCTTCACCTTGTCCCAGAGTTTCACATGGCCTGTCAGGTGGCCGTGATCGCCCCGTTGTTAGAGCTCCCTTGCACTCGCTCAGTTATTGTCACCGCTGACTTCAGAACGGTTGTCACGCTGTATGGACTTAGCTCACACCTGTTTGTGTCTTTTCTGGCCCAACTATCATCTGTCCATCGATCCATAGATCCTTTTATCCTTCCACCTGTCTGGCCGCGACCTGTTGGAGGAAGCTAGACCCTACAAATGTATCACAGGTACATTTCAATCACAGTTGGTGATTTGAGTACCACCAGCCTTCACCTTTGCGTTATAGAAAGTCTGTGCTGTTAGCATACAATTGAAGATGGGTGTATGGAGGCTGTGACATGACGAATATAGACGCACTGTGTTCCAATTGCTTCCAGTTTGTCACCACCGTTTCTAAGTGCTGTCTCAATTGTGAGCTTGCAGCTCCGACTCCTCACGTAATGCACTTTTTAATACTCATAATGTACAGCACAATGAGTGTACAGTACAACTGATGCACATACTTAACTTATTTCCATACTCAACTGGCTTTTGTAAATTGTATTGTGTTTTTTCATTTAATCAGCACTAAACATTCAGTATTGCTGCAGACAGTGGTACCTTGTGTGACCGGTAGGAAGTTTGTCCCTAGCCGGACACCATAGGGATGTCAGCTCCTCCCACTTCCTCATTGTTGTCAGTATAAAAGGTACACATGCAAGTGTGGCAGGATCATAGGCTAATTAATTAAATTGTAAGAGTGCTGACAACGCCACCCTGGTTTCGGAGCCGGGGAACTCATTTTTTGTTGTATCAGGACACACCATGTGCTACATAGGTTTGAAAGGACACAGGTTCGTTTACACAGGAGACGGAGGCAGAGTTACACAAAAATATATATTTTTTTTTTTAAAACAGGTAAGGTTGTTCAGATAAAATGTAAATGGTACTGGAGTTGCACTATGAGACTACACACAGCAAGACGCCACCCGAAAGCGATTGATTATCCTACCAGAAGAAACAAGATGCACCCCAACCGTCAAACAGTAACGGAATGAGGCACTATGACCAGTGCTAATCATCAACTTCCCTTGCGATCTGCGAGATATGTCCCAAACAGGGAAATCGAGAGATTCCATGAGCCAGACAAATCAGCCTCACTGCTGCTGCTTACCAAACCAACTAGTTGGCACTGCTTTTAAAGAAAGCTCCCCAGCGAAAACACTAATGAGAACACCGGTTGCAGGTGTGCATATCCGGTTCACCAGTGTCTTACAGGCAGTAGGCGAGTTTCAGATCGTTTGCATTTGCGCATTTGTTGCAACGAGACTTGAGAAGATCCGGCGGAACTCATCATAATCACGTCAAGTTCCCTTCTGGTCAAGGCGGACACAGGTTGACTTCTCGTCAACAACTTCCGTTCTTCGTAGCAGACGAGTTCGAGGCATTGGATCTCCCCTTATTGATGCAGGCTGAGGAGCAAATGCGATGAATTTTCTGCATGCACAATGGCTTGGCTATGTGGAGAAATGTGTAAATAAAATAAAATAGAAAATGCATGATGAGTGATGAAGTGAAAGTTCACAAAATCGTCTCTTTTTAATCTCTTTTTAATATGCATAGTTTGGGAGAGGGCACCAGACACGCCTCTCTGAAAGGTGTAACGTCACTTCTGACGTGGATAATTTAATGTCGGTATTCCAACCAACCAGGGCAAAGGTGAGATGATGTTGAGGGGAGTGTCTTATGTCCGCACTTGCTCGAGAGAACATGCCCAGAAAAGCAGGCGGAAGTTGTTTTCCTGAAACCACGCGAGTTTTGAAAGCCAGGTGAATCGTCGCATCGGAAGAGGTATTTCTGACGTTTTCATCCCAGAATGCATTCTGAAGCATGGCAAACGAAGCCGCATGCCTCATCTGAAACTCGCCTAGTGACACAATCTGTCAACCTGGCGGCCTTAAAGGCGCAGGCGCGTTATTCTAACCATTACACAAGCATGACAGACTCCTCTGCTGCGTCCTCCTTTCTCCCCCCTGGTGTGATTGTTGGATGTCTTTCTGTGGTAGGCAGGTGTTTTAAATAGTGTGGCAAGATGTTTTTATTGTGTTTCTGTGTGTTTTGTTTGTTTCTAGGTCCTGTCGCTGTCCTGTATGACCTCCCACATACAGAGCAGTACACCTCAAGCCTGTACGTCATGAGACAGACTGCCACTGCCGTTTTGTTTTGATTGTGTCGGGTTACATTGATTTGTTGCATTTGTTTTCTTTATATTCCCCCCCCCCCCCCCCCCCCCCCCCCCAAAAAAAAAAAAAAGAAGTAAGAATTGACTGTTGCAGCAGTACATGTGAGGTTTTAATCTATTTTCTTTGTGTGAGCGCTGTAGGATTGGTGGTGGCGTAGCCGCCCTGACGGTGGAGGGACTGCTGGTCCAGAGTTTCTCACCCCAGCTTCACTCTCCCACTGTGTGTTTGGTACTTTTGCATGCCCCTCAGTTTATATATGTGTGGCGGCACTATTATTTACCAAGTTATACATCAAAAGATATTTTCTTTTATACAACGGACAACGCCACCTTGGGTTAGGGCCCAAGGACCCGTAATAAAGGTCAATTACACAACATTACGGAAGGACACAGGTTTGTTCAACCAGGGAGGGTAGGAGACAGTGCTCAATAATCATGTACAAAACTTTGTTTAAAATGAGCACAAGGTCTGGGACAAGAACAATAAAAAAAGGAGCCCAACAGGAGAAGGGGGTACGAGCTGAGGCTTACCGGCTGGAGGAGGGGTCAACGAGGGGAAGTGACCTCCAAAAAGGAAGAGGGGAACACCCCATTCACACAGCAAAACCTGATGTGAAACAAAATAATGCTGGATGGGAATCACATGCACACAGGAGACCACCCCCACCACCACCACCACCACCACCACCCAGGGGGCACCATCACCACCACCATCACCACCACCATCACCACCACCATCACCACCACCACCATCACCACCACACCACCACCACCACCACCACCACCACCATCACCACCACCACCCAGGGGGCACCATCACCACCACTATCACCACCACCATCACCACCACCACCACCCAGGGGGCATCACCATCACCACCACTATCACCACCACCATCACCATCACCACCACCACCACCCAGGGGGCACCACCACCACCACCACTATCACCATCACCACCACCACCACCACCACCACCCAGGGGGCACCACCACCACCACCACTATCACCATCACCACCACCACCATCACCACCACCACCACCAACCAGGGGGCACCATCACCACCACCATCACCACCACCATCACCACCACCATCACCACCACCACCATCACCACCACACCACCACCACCATCACCACCACCACCACCATCACCACCACCACCCAGGGGGCACCATCACCACCACTATCACCACCACCATCACCACCACCACCACCCAGGGGGCACCACCATCACCACCACTATCACCACCACCATCACCATCACCACCACCACCACCCAGGGGGCACCACCACCACCACCACTATCACCATCACCACCACCACCACCACCACCACCCAGGGGGCACCACCACCACCACCACTATCACCATCACCACCACCACCATCACCACCACCACCACCACCACCACCCAGGGGGCACCATCACCACCACTGTCAGCCTCCAGCTCTGGGGAAAGATAAAACACAGATAACAGGGCTCGGTTAAATAAAAACAAACCATATCCCAAAACATAAACCGGCTGACGAATGATCAATTAATAGGTTGAAGAATAGTAAATTAAATTAATCAGGAATCAACCAAACTAACGAATAAAGAAAATGAAGCAGTCTCTGGCCAGAGATATGAACTCAACGGTTACTCAATCAGAGAAAATAAACAAAATGACACCAAACCTTGGCTGATTACATTTAAACCACACAGCAACATCCACACACACACGGTCCAGACAGGTGGCTGAGAGTCCCCACGGGGCGCCTCATGTCCAGCACAAGCAGCAGCCACACACACACGACCACACAGCGCACCACATGCAGCAGCAGCAGAAGACAGGGTCAGCAGCAGGACACGGGTCGGACAGGACCGGCCGCCAGGACCCCGAACCAAGCCGGCAAAGCAACAGGAGCAGCGCGGTAGCAGGGAATTAGCGAGGTAACCGTGGCTAAATGGTTTCCATTCCGGTGGGTTTGCGTCCCGACCAAAGAGGGAGAGGGGTGAAGAGGGTGGGTGCAGCGGGGGAGGACAGCCACCACACAGCATGCCACCAGCAACTGTTAGAGGGAGAGGAGCGCAAAGGGCTCGGCACCTGGCTAACAACAATGAGCAACGGCAGCTCACCACCACTCCCCTATGCTCCGGTCAACATCGGTAACGACCCCAGTGTGTTGCCACGACCGCATCAGAGATGCTGGATCTAAGAAGAAGTTAGGTTTGAATTAATTCAACAAACAAGTCTATACAACCAGCATGCTAAGGTGTGCCTACCTGTGCTTTGCGGTGAGGATGACGAAGGCAATGACCCAGAAGTGGGCGGGCCGAAGAGGCAGGGAGCGGTCAGGGGGGCCTGTCCTACTTTTATCCTCTCAGTGTAAACAGTGATTGGCTGATTAGCCAGAGAGGGCAGGCTGAGACAGAAAAGATAGCAGTGGTGCCTCATACCACTACACAAATATATTTATTTGTAGTTTGGGTATTTTGCCGTGTGTGTGTGCATGTGTATATGTCGAGCACCAAGCAGGGTGAGTGCTCTGGCCCCGTAGAATTTGTCCCTCCCCCAATGGTGGCTTCGCCCAGCCATCTTGTAACACTCTTTCACTGACTTACAGTATGTTGCTTAGAAGCCGTTTTATTATAGTGCTGTTTTAAATATTCCTGTTGCTCCAAGTAGAAACTGCTGTATTGTTATATAATAAAACTGTAATCTAGGGGGAATCATTTGTCTCTGCGCGCCTTTACCATTGTCACTTGTATCATCACTCTTAAACGTACCTGGCTCAGGCTACATTCGTTTAGCCATCAGCTCCTACGAACCTATGAGGGGTATACTTACTAGCTGAGGTCGGTTAAAATAACAAGATGACTCACATAAAAAATGAGAAACCAACGGGGAAGAACTCTCCTGGTTTTATTAGCCCTTCTGAATTATGCAACTATATTATTAAAAATTATAATACTAAGAGGAACCCAAAAAGATCTTGTTCCCTTTTACCTTACAGATGGAACAAATTGCACCTGTGGCGAGAATAATGCCAATGATTACATAATGACTGAACAGTTTCAGTTGCTTGCCACTGGGTCACAGTCTCAACAAATCTCAAAAATATCTAATTTCAGCAAATCGACGGAAAAAGCCACAGGTCATCGGAGATGTCATTGCCAAATCCAACCAAACAGCTCTGAATTTGAAACACCTGCAGGCTATGCTTTTCATCTTACTCTTAGTACTATATTTGTAGAAAGAGTCAACGGGGTCCCTCATAAGAGCTGGTAAAACTTTTGCTAAACTTCTTTGAGGGGGCTTTGAAGTGATTGCCTCAATACCCTATGTAGGTCCTCAGGATGTAGATCATAATCAATGTAAACAGTAACAGTTTGAGTGGTAATCATAACACTACGTTGATCAGAAAGTGGACCCAGACAATGTTTGATCTGAAGTGCCTGGAAAAAGAGCCAGGGGCCAATTGGCAGCCCAAGTAAAGTCCAGAAATGAGTCCAGAAAGCATTTAACACATTGCTAAAATCTTACTTTCATTGTTTTCATTTTTCATTTTTATTTTAATGAAAGAGATCCAGAGATCTGTCCAGAAATGTTGAAGGCTTTGGGTGTGGAGGGCCTGTCGTGGATGACACATCTCTTCAACATCGCATGGAGGTCGGGAACAGTGCCGAGGGAGTGGCAGACGGGGGTGGTGGTCCCCCTGTTCAAAAAGGGGGACCAGAGAGTGTGTGCCAATTACAGGGGCATCACACTTCTCAGCCTCCCTGGTAAAGTCTACTCCAAGATGCTGGAAAGGAGGGTTCGGCCGATAGTCGAACCTCAGATTGAGGAGGAACAATGCGGATTCTGTTCTGGTCGTGGAACAACGGACCAGCTCTTCACTCTCGCAAGGATCCTGGAGGGGGCCTGGGAGTATGCCCATCCGGTCTACATGTGTTTTGTAGATCTGGAGAAGGCATATGACCGGGTTCCCCGGGAGATATTGTGGGAGGTGCTGTGGGAGTATGGAGTGAGGCGGGCACTTCTCAGGGCCATCCAATCTCTGTACACCCAAAGCGAGAGTTGTGTCCGGGTTCTCGGCAGTAAGTCGGACTCGTTTCCGGTGGAGGTTGGCCTCCGCCAGGGCTACGCTTTGTCACCAATCCTGTTTGTGGTCTTCATGGACAGGATATCGAGGCGTAGTCGGGGGGAGGAGAGGTTGCAGGTCGGTGGGCTAGGGATCTCATCGCTGCTTTTTGCAGATGATGTGGTCCTGATGGCATCATCGGCCTGTGACCTTCAGCACTCACTGGATCGGTTCGCAGCCGAGTGTGAAGCGGTTGGAATGAGGATCAGCACCTCTAAATCTGAGGCCATGGCTCTCAGCAGGAAACCGGTGGATTGCCTACTCCGGGTAGGGAATGAGTCCTTACCCCAAGTGAAGGAGTTCAAGTACCTCGGGGTCTTGTTCACGAGTGAGGGGAGGATGGAGCAGGAGATGGGCCGGAGAATTGGAGCAGCGGGGGCGGTTTTGCATTCGCTCTACCGCACCGTTGTGATGAAGAGGGAGCTGATCCCGAAGGTGAAGCTCTCGATCTTCCGGTCTATCTTTGTTCCTACTCTCATCTATGGTCATGAAGGTTGGGTCATGACCGAAAGAACGAAATCGCGGGTACAAGTGGCCGAAATGGGTTTTCTCAGGAGGGTGGCTGGCGTCTCCCTTAGAGATAGGGTGAGGAGCTCAGTCATCCGGGAGAGACTCGGAGTAGAGCCGCTGCTCCTTTGCGTGGAAAGGAGCCAGTTGAGGTGGTTCGGTGCATCTGATAAGGATGCCCCCCGGGCGCCTCCCTATGGAGGTGTTCCGGGCACAACCAGCTGGGAGGAGACCACGGGGAAGACCCAGGACGAGGTGGAGAGATTATATCTTCACACTGGCCTGGGAACGCCTCGGGATCCCCCAGTCAGAGCTGGCTGATGTGGCCCGGGAAAGGGAAGTGTGGGGTCCCTTGCTCGAGCTGTTGCCCCCGCGACCCGACCCCGGATAAGCGGTAGACGATGTGTGTGTGTGTGTGTGATTTTTATTTTAGACTCTTTTTTTTTGTAAGGCAGCCCCTCACTCGCCATACCAGAAAGGGACTGATCCTAGTGGTCAAGACAAACGCCAGAGCTACAGTGGATAGTAGGTAGAATGGAGGCTGATGAGGAGGAAAACCCAGCTACCAATAGTAGTCATTCTCATTTGGTTAGAATTTCATGTCCGAGGGACTAGAAACGACTCTGGAGCACCGAACCACAGAAATGATTTATGTATTATAGTCACAATGATGCTGTCGTCCTTGTGACTCTGCTTGCCATTCAGTCTGGCGTTTGCCACGTTGCCTTCAAGTTCCATTGTTGGTCTGGAGTGCACATTGCGCTGCGAGAATGGGTCCAGCCTTTATCAAAAAAAAAAAATATATATATATATATATATATATATATATATATATATATATATATATATATATATATATATATATATATACATAAGGTGTATGTATACTGTATTTGTATATATAATGTATCACGTAATTTAATATATTTTGTTTATCCATTTGTTACATTCTTTCCCCACATTAACAAACCTGACAGCTGACCAACCTGGGAGATGCTCTTTAAATTGAGAGTCAAAGCTAGTTTATGAAGCTAGTATCTAGAATCTAGTTTTGCATTCTAGTAATGCAGCATGCATGCACACACACACACACAGACACACACACACAGACACACACACACACACACACACACACACACACACACACACACACACACACACACACACACACACACACAGTGCAGACCGTACCAAAGATGTACCTTACAAAGAACATCATGCCCATGTCCTCCTACTTACAGTGAAGGGCAAGTCTCTTGTAATGTAAATATGTGGCAACAGAAAAATGGCCGTGGAAAGTACATTTTTATTCCAAGCAATTAGCATGTTAGCTAATTTATGTAAAACTGTTTAACATATTCTTAAATGGGGATACATACATGTAGGCTACTGTATATAATCATTGCATATAGCTTGTTTTGTTTCCAGTAAGCAGAAACTTATAATCGTAATAGACTATTCAGGTTTCATATTCACTTTTATAAATATCAGGGATCTGCAATGGCAGTGGTTCTGAATCTGAAAAAAAAAGAATTTAGTTTGAGTTGTGTGTGGGAGACTGAGAGTGAGAGAGAGAGAGAGAGAGAGAGAGAGAGAGAGAGAGAGAGAGAGAGAGAGAGAGAGAGAGAGAGAGAGAGAGAGAGAGAGAGAGAGAGAGAGAGATGGTGGTCAGGGGCATGTGTATTCTCTTTCCCTGCATCCAGGTGTGTTGTTTTGGGGGATGCGTGTGCACTCAGGAACATAAAAGGCCGTTTGATGTTAAAAGGCCGGCGCAGTGCGTATGAATACATTACAGGAGGAGTGTCTGCCTGCAAGCAAGGAAAACAACAACTATCATCACAATATTTTGTTTAGGATTTAATGTGATTGTGAGCAACACCCTTGGGCCACGATACAGAGATAGAATATGCCCTATAGCACAGAGCTAGTTATTTGTTGTTCCCAGCCCTGGTGAAATATATTTTTATCTTTGATTGTGCATGACCTTTTTTCGCCCTACAGGATTACAGTGGCTCCTTCTCCGCTGTAGGCCTTTGCGTCTTTTGAATAACAATGTGTGGGTCTCTTCTTTTTTCAGTTTTTTTTGCACAACCGGGCCTGGTAACCAAACAACAGCGAGCCACGCGGGGTTAACAGGGAAACGGGTTTGCTGCTGAGTAACCTTTACGGTTCCACTTGTCTGCCTGTACTCTCTCGGGACGGACTCACATCCGGCCCCGACAATACACCATACGTGTGCCTAATAGCCCTTCTCAAATGTACAATTGCAAAACTAAGAGACGAGAGAGACAGAGACCGAGAGAGAGAGAGAGAGAGAGAGAGAGAGAGAGAGAGAGAGAGAGAGAGAGAGAGAGAGAAAGGCAGAGAGCGAGCGAGAAAGGGAAATGAGACAAAATCAGAAAATGAAAATAAAGAGAACAATGACAGGCTATTTTTTCTATTATCTCTTTCTCTCTCTCTCTCTCTCTCTCCCTCTCTCCTAATTGGGTGGCTAGTGATACGTTGTCAATGTATATCAGACTAATGTGCACCTGCCTCAAACTCAACTCAAATCTACCCATTGTAGATGCAGAGTGTGTGTGTGTGTGTGTGTGTGTGTGTGTGTGTGTGTGTGTGTGTGTGTGTGTGTGTGTGTGTGTGTGTGCGCACACACGTGCACGTGTCTGTCATGCAAGTGTGAAATTATTAGAAAATGAGTGTGCGGAGCGGCCAGAGGGCTTGTGTGAATCTACAAACCATTTCTTCCCTTAACTTTCATCCTCATCCTTTTCCCCGCTGTTTGAATTCAGCGGAGCTTAACTGTGACAGGACAAGCTGGGGTAGAGCGCGGGATTGAGAGGGCTTTGCTCTGCGTTAGTGTTCCTCTTTCTGTAGCGCGCCTCTGTATCCTTGCTGTTGTGGCGCCCTTTCGTGTAATGTGACCAGCGGCAGAAAAGCAGGCCGAGTCCATCCCCTGTGAGTCAACATTCCTCGTCAGTCATCATCAGTCTGTTCAAATAAAAAGTTAATATTTCTGCCAGTTAATGTTTAATATTAAATGGTTTGTATATTTGTTCTTCCTGAGCCACTGTGCTTATTCAGATTCAGGTTTTGCAAAATATTAGGTTAATGAAGATCCAAATATGCAAAGCATTGCTGTAGGGCTGTGACTAACGCCTGGCGCTAAGTTGATGGTTGAAACACCTGTTCAGGGGGACGCTAGCAAATTACATCAATGACAGGACTGTGAACGAACATCAAGGGGTGCACGGGCTTTTGTGTTCTGTGTTTCACCAAGGAGCAGTTCTCTCTGTGAGGTTTTGATTTCGCTGCCTGGTTCGATAATATAGAGTTGTCTTGTTGTGCTTACACTGTCCAGCCCCGGGCAGAGGGCCACGGAGACAAACGGTCCACCAAAGGCTCCTGCACGTGGGTCAAGTCTTTACAACGGATCAAGTGTTTCCTCTCCACAGTGCTGACACTCCTCTCACAGTTGCTATATAGAGAGTAGAGGATGGCCAGAACTGGTTTTAATACATTATAACCAATGGGCCAGAAGAAAAGACAGCTGGCAAAAACAAAAAGTCAAGTTCATTCATGTATTTATGATAATCATTGACATTCTTGCATACTGTATATCTGTATAGTGTACTGACCCTCAATGGTTTCCATAGTATGCCATAGTGTCACACTTCTTCTATTCTTCTTACCCCAATAGAATAAAACAATGAGATGGTAGAGCCATGGAATGAAATGTGTACTGAGCAGCTGATACCTCAGATACAGATTCATTTTGATGGTGTTACCAGGTCAGAAGCACTCTGACTTTAATGTATGTTCTATTATCTCTGTGTAATCCACTATGCATAATGAATATTATTACGTTATGAATTCATATGAGTTCCGGTTCATCGGTCCTACGATGAAAATTAAGATAACTATGTCAATTACCGTGGCATAATATCTGAGGACTCCCCACTCCCCCCTACCCCCACCCCCTACACACACACACACACACACACACACACACACACACACACACACACACACTTCTGTCTAATGCAAGAACGATGTTGTAAATGTTTTAAATCATTAAGCAGCTTAACTGATGAAGCTCTTCACTAACCTTGACCTTGTAGCTCTACCAAATGCAGTTTGAAAGCTAAGAAATACGCTTCCTGCCAGAAAAGAGACAACGACATAACACAAAATCCCCTTCACAATCCTTTTGTTGTATTTACAATGAATCCAAACAATTCTAACAAAATAGTATTAATACGTTTCTGGAACATTATTAAAGCCATATTATGACAAATTATTGGACATTAGAAATTATTTTGCCACTAGACAGACAGACAGACAGACGTACTTTAATAATCCCTGAGGGAAATTGCATTCGTTACATACAATACTCCAGTGCAAAAGGAAGAAGAGAGAGACACTCTATAAATATATAATATAACCTATGTAAAATATAAAATAAAATAAAAACCTATGTAAAATAAACCTATGTAAAATATAAAACCTATGTAAGCAATATACAAAATATACAAACATAAAGAAATACACATAAATGTACATACAACCAGGCATACACTGAGAGGTGATAGCATACGCAAGGATGTAGCATGTCAGATTCTATGTTGGAAAAAAGACCAGTTGTGCAAAGAGATGACCAGTTATGCAGTGAAATTAAAAGAAATGACCAGTTATGCAATATGAATGAATAACCTGTTGTGCAGCAGAAACTATGATGAAAGTGACAGATTGTAT
Organism: Urophycis tenuis; assembly: GCA_036785325.1. Taxonomy (NCBI): domain Eukaryota; kingdom Metazoa; phylum Chordata; class Actinopteri; order Gadiformes; family Phycidae; genus Urophycis; species Urophycis tenuis. The sequence goes on from JAXIVH010000031.1 coordinate 1,573,739, forward strand.
AGTTTGATGACCACAGGCAGGAATGATTTCCTATGTTGCTCTGTGGTGCATCTCGGTGAGAGGAGTCTTCTGCTGAAGGTACTCCTCTGTTGAGCCAGGGTGGAAAAGAGATGGTGAGAGGCATTGTCCATGATAGTCCGTAGCCTGGACAGCATCCTCCTATCTGCTACGGTTGTCAGAGTGTCCAATTCCTCACCCACTACATCACCAGCCCTCTTGATGAGTCTATTAAGTCTATTGGTGTCCGCAACCCTCATCCCACTGCCCCAACATGTGACAGCAAAGAAGATTGCACTGGCAACAACAGACTCATAGAACATCCTCAGCATTGTCCTGCAGATGTTGAAGGACCTTAGCCTCCTCAGAAAAAAGAGTCGGCTTTGGCCCTTCTTGTAGACGGCCTCTGTGTTCCTGGTCCAGTCCAACTTGTTGGACCATCCTTATCTAGTGCGGTTGTCATGCATAAATAGTTTACTTTGGTCATCGTGTGGAGGAAACTATGGATGCCGGCAGAGGCTTCACTGTCCCTCATGGACTGACCTGCTCACCAAATGCTGAGCAGAGCTCTGCATCCAAAAAGACTCACTTTTAATTTCCTTTCTTTGGTGTCTTTTATAGGCTTGTTTTTTTTATCTATATGATCCCCAGTGCACACATTACACTGCACATACTCACACTTCTGCTATCACACACACACACACACACACACAAACACACACACACACACACACACACACACACACACAAACACACACACACACACACACACACACACACACAAACACACACACACACACACACACTCACACACACACACACACACACACACACACACACACACACACACACATACACACACACACACACACACACACACACACACACACACACACACACACACACACACTCCTTTCAAAGGTGATGTTATTATGGGGTGTGCCAACATAGGTTCCTCTTCCCTGGGCTTGTGTTATTCTGTATCAAATCAAATCGGGCACAAGTCAATCTCTCGGCGTGCACAAGCATCGTCAATCACACCTGAAATCACACTTTAACCCAAACTGTGTCTTTAGCTGTGGAGGACAAGTGAGAAAGCGTTAGGTGAACATATGACTGTGGGGGATGCGTACCTGGCCGAGAGGCAGACAACATAAACAGACAATGAGAGCTGTGGGCACAAATGGTTGGGCAACTTAAAACTTAGTATTAGTATTACAATAAAACAGTAGACGGTCCATCCAGACATGATATGATATATAAACAAAAAAAAATCCAAAACAAAAAGCAAATGCAAGTGAACAGTCTTGAAGGATGGCATTTTGTCCGTTTTGGACTAAATTATCATTTTACAAAACATTATAGGCCTAATTAAAACATAATATTATCTTAAACATTCACAACAGAGGCAGAGACATGCACAGACAGCAGCATAACTCTTCTGTAGAGAATGCGTACAGAGCTAGCAAGGTGCTAGCATTTGTGACTTAATGTTATTAAAACAATTTCACTTGGAAGAGTGAATGTGAAGGATCCCTCGTCCTTACAAGACAACTGACAAGACAACCATAAGCATTACTAGAACATAACTAGAACACATGTCGAGCTAATTTTACGTAAAGGTGTTTGGAATACTACAGTATAACATAGAAGCAGATATCCAAAACAGTGCCCTTTGTGGAAGAGTAGACATGTAGCAGCCAATATTAAAACTTAACCCTGAGTAAATGTTACAAGCTGTCATGATGGACATACTCAAGTCTGTCATTTGACTTGCTATATTTTACAGACCCCTCTTCCATTCTTTGTCATTGCTTCCATTCATTGGCAACCGTGAACTCATTTCCGCAGTGGTCCAGATATGATCCATTCTGTTGGGGTCAGGTAGGAGCATGCCCGTTTTTTTGTATGTCGTTGTCATGGCTGCAGTTGATTTCGCAGTAGAAAAGGGAACATTGTGGTTATAATAATGAAAGAGTGAAAGATTAAAACTGGCAGTGTCTTTGTGAGAAAAAAAGAGGTAGGTAATCCAGAATTAAAAAAGAAAATGAACGCAATGATAATAATCGAGGAGACTCAGGTTTGTCCAAGTGCAAGAATTTACCTAAAAATGCATGCATATTTAGTTTGCTTCATTTGTGGATGCTAAAGTTAAACAATGATCGTGGCTTTCCTGAAATCTTAGGTTGTCCAGTGCATCCAGTCGTCCACATTATGGTCTAAAGGGGACAAGTAGAGAGTAGAGCTTCATAGGCGAGCACTAAGACAATAGGACCAGTGAAACAAATTCATCCCGACTGTGAAATTAGTCTGCAACTGCCAAATCAGGTTTAAAATCAGCTCCAATTCGTACAGTGCCTGCCTGGCTTCAGACAGGCTAGCCGCGTGACGGCGGCCAAATTCCACAGCCAGGCCATTGGCTTTGTTAAAGAGCCAGTGGAAATGCCCCTGAGGTTCAGCCTCTGAAATGTGGAACTGTAATTCATTAAAATGCTTGTGGTGTTTTCCAGAATCGTTTTGCCATGCACCAAAAACCAAATTATTAGTGGTCAGGGAAGAAAAACGTTTAGATTTAACATCTAATCTATCAAACAGAAGGTTGTTTCTTTTTGTGAACATTTGATGTAACACATGACCATGTCAAATATGCGGTATTCAGTATTCAATTTGCTCACAAGGCTGCTACAGTATGTTGCAGCATTCATACAAATGTGCAATGTGCAATGTCCCAAGAGTTGAAAGGAAATTTTAGCTAAATAAGCAACTTGACTTCTACATCAGGGGTATTTCTATCATTTCATACTGACATCTGTAGAAAGTTACAGGGCTTTTTAGTGGTGTGACGTAAAACATATTAGCAGCTGTTGTTGTTAGCAACTATAATAAGTATTTAGTAAAAGCAGAATACTTCTCAGCTACCTTTATTAAAACCAACTCACTATGCTGTAATTAAGTCAATTGGAATGTAAAGATACAGTTTGTGGCATGCAGTGCATGGCAGGAGGCCTGTGATGCAGTGTGTCTCTGTTCCTCTCTCCATGCTCACACTTAATGAAACAGAAATATAAAACATTCGGCTGCAGCCTCAGACGCCGGCCCTAAGGGACACACTTTTCCACATAAAAAAGATTGGAATCAATGAAAGAAATAGTTTTGTATCCTTTATATGTATGCATTTAAAATGTCTCTTTCAATGTTATCCAGGACAAAGTGCATGTTCTCCTTCAGTACTAAGGCTGCACAGAATCTGCTTTCATATTCTGACCTTTGTTGCCACAAATTAGAATGTCCATTTCTTTTGCGTCCTCTCAACTATTTAACGGGTGTTTTTCGTACACAATTAGCTAAACAGAAAGTCATGTGGTATATATTAACCAGGCGCATTATCCAAAGCCAAATTTCAGCTTGTATCTACATACTCTTTAGACTGGCAAAAAAGGTCAAACTAATCTCCGACAGGTACACTTTCAGAGATGGCACTAAGAGAAAAAAAGATAAATAAAAAAAGACTGCAGCTACAGAGGGTTTAGTGGGCCACAGAGAATTGCTTTCCTTCGGACAGGAAAAACTGTTCTCAGCAAGTGCAGGGAAACTCTGACCTCAACTGGGGGATATTTTCAAAAAGATGGAAGGAACCATTTTAGTAACTCCTAAACCCAGGGGATGTGCCCACCATAGAGAAGGCTTCTGGGATCAGAACCCATTTCCATGGTGGAGCTGTTGAGAGAACAAGTCAAGGTAGGCTCGGGCAAGAGGGTGGATAAAAACACTTTCAAAAGGTAGAAGAGCCTGAATGGGATTGGCTCCTGCAACTCAGGGAATATGGAGCTATACAACATCATGTGCAGATGTTGTGTTTTAGATTAATCCTATTGACCAGTGCACCTTGACAAAGCTTGCATCATAGACAGAAGCTACAGAACACATTGATGGATTTTTCTAAGAATACAAACTGAAGATATGAAGACCACTGTCAGCTAACAACCGTAAATAAAGTATAAGCAATAGTATATAACACATTCCTTTTGGTATGCTCTCTAAACGGACCCCAGGGGCTATCACGTGATTTAAAGGTAACCACACAGAAAGGCCACACAGGCAAAGCCCATACTAAGGTTTGTAAAATGCTGATGGTAATGGCAAACATTTCTCTCAGAACATCTATTGGGTACTATTTAAAGAAAAGAAGAGAAGCAAGACAGTTTTTTGTCAATTATGTTCCATTGCAAGGTGCTCATTAGAAAACTGTTCCTCTGCTTTCAGCAGCACAACACAACACAACACAACACAACACAACACAGCACAACACAGCACAACACAACACAGCACAGCACAACACAGCACAGCACAACACAACACAACACAACACAGCACAACACAACACAACACAACACAGCACAGCACAGCACAACACAACACAACACAGCACAACACAACACAGCACAGCACAACACAACACAACACAACACAGCACAGCACAACACAACACAACACAACACAACACAACACAGCACAACACAACACAACACAACACAGCACAGCACAACACAACACAACACAGCACAACACAACACAACACAACACAGCACAGCACAGCACAACACAACACAACACAGCACAACACAACGCAACACAACAGAACACAACACAGCACAACACAACACAGCACAACACAACACAACACAACACAACACAACACAACACAGCACAACACAACACAACACAACAGAGCACAACACAACTCAACACAACACAACACAGCACAACACAGCACAACACAACACAACACAACACAGCACAACACAACACAGCACAACACAACACAGCACAACACAACACAACACAGCACAACACAACACAAAACAACACAACACAGCACAAAACAACACAGCACAGCAGAACACAAAACAACACAGCACAACACAGCACAACACAACACAGCACAACACAACACAACACAACACAGCACAGCACAACACAACACAACACAACACAACACAACACAGCACAACACAACGCAACACAACAGAACACAACACAGCACAACACAACACAACACAACACAACACAGCACAACACAGCACAGCACAACACAACACAACACAACAGAGCACAACACAACTCAACACAACACAACACAGCACAACACAACACAACACAACAGAGCACAACACAACTCAACACAACACAACACAACACAGCACAACACAACACAGCACAACACAGCACAGCACAACACAACACAACACAACACAACACAGCACAACACAACACAGCACAACACAACACAACACAGCACAACACAACACAACACAGCACAACACAACACAGCACAACACAACACAACACAACACAGCACAACACAACACAACACAACACAGCACAACACAACACAACACAGCACAACACAACACAGTACAACACAACACAACAGAACACAGCACAACACAACACAACACAACACTAACTGCAGCCACTGCCCCATGGAAAGGATGATCCAGCCCCACGGTGACCCGACACATTCAACCTGACCTTTGATGTGGTCAATGTATCTGTCTGTGTATGTACTGCTGTATCTGTCTGTGTATGTACTGCTGTATCTGTCTGTGTATGTACTGCTGTATCTGTCTATGTATGTACTGCTGTATCTGTCTGTGTATGTACTGCTGTATCTGTCTGTGTATGTACTGCTGTATCTGTCTGTGTATGTACTGATGTATCTGTCTGTGTATGTACTGCTGTATCTGTCAGTGTATGTACTGCTGTATCTGTCTGTGTATGTACTGCTGTATCTGTCTGTGTATGTACTGCTGTATCTGTCTGTGTATGTACTGCTGTATCTGTCTGTACTGCTGTATCTGTCTGTGTATGTACTGCTGTATCTGTCTGTACTGCTGTATCTGTCTGTGTATGTACTGCTGTATCTGTCTGTGTATGTACTGCTGTATCTGTCTGTGTATGTACTGCTGTATCTGTCTGTGTATGTACTGCTGTATCTGTCTGTACTGCTGTATCTGTCTGTGTATGTACTGCTGTATCTGTCTGTACTGCTGTATCTGTCTGTGTATGTACTGCTGTATCTGTCTGTGTATGTACTGCTGTATCTGTCTGTGTATGTACTGCTGTATCTGTCTGTGTATGTACTGCTGTATCTGTCTGTACTGCTGTATCTGTCTGTGTATGTACTGCTGCTGTTTTCAGGAGGGTCTCTGGTTCTTTCAAGAGTCCAAGTTCTTTTGTTCTCTGACGAAACAGACTGTGAGTGTGGAAACGTTAGAATTGATGTTTAATGGAATCGACTCATTTTGATTGCAGGATGTCTCGCCCCCATAATGCCTGTTTTTGGAACCCGCTAGGCACAAGAGTCAAGGTGGGTCCTCTAATACTGCTGTGGTCAAACAGCAGCTATAATGGATGTTCAATAGCAGTCATGCCCAGAGAGCTTATGCCCCCTTTGTATATATGTTGTTAAAGCTTTCTCATCTAATATGTTTGCCTGCAAATAATGCATACCATTTTACTGTGTGTGTGTTTTGGTTGTGTGTGTGTGTGTGTGTGTGTGTGTGTATGCGTTTGTGCACATGGCTGTGAGTGACGTGAGTGTGAATGTGTGTTTGCATGCGTGCTGAGGCTTTCTAGTGGCTGACCAAACATGATACAAACAAGCCAATTTGGCCCTCAAGGTCCTTAAGTGATGACATTAGCCACACATCACCGCCGCCACTCTGTTTCTGTACTGTAATAGTATAATGGGAATGAGAGATAAAACAGCTTTGCATCCTCCTCAGCCCTAGTTAGATCTAGTTAAGCCTTCTCACGCTTGCTTGACCAGAAGGAAATTGGAGTCACCGCAAATGCATCTTTTGCACACATCTTCCCCCTGATTCGTCTCAGTTGTGAAGTCGTAATATCTCCCTGGTTCGTTTGATGCCCTTTTCACGGAGATGCATTATCAAAGGATTGCTCCGAGGGCATCTGGCTGCATACAGCCATCAAATACTTCTGAGCCTGTGAAGGTTTGTGAAAAGTGCACGTCCAGGAACTACATATTTGCTCAGACAGCACATTTGCGTATGAGCATGGACATGTCTGGAAGATTTTAATTATTTTGTGTAAGCTGTTCTATTCTGTTTATTTCAATATTGCACGTGCATTCAAGCACACATGTGCACACACACACACACACACACACACACACAGACACTCACACACACACACACACACACACACACACACACACAGACACACACACACACACACACACACACACACACACACACACACACACACACACACACACACACAGACACTCACACACACACACAAACACACACACACACACACACACACAGACACACACACACACACACACACACACACACACACACACACACACACACACTCAGATAATGTCCTAAAAGGCCAACAAGTACAAGAATATACATGTTTCTTATGTATTCGAGGTGCTAAATGCTTACTGACTGATCCTTCTCAGGGTTTTATGTCAGTGGCATAACTGCCTTCATTGCATGTATACTGACATATTGATTTCCTTTACAACAATTGCAATTAAAAATATGTTTTGTGAATTTTTGTATTTTGTGAAGTCCTTATTTATAAAATATGAGGATAATTTACTGATTGCATATTCCAGTTAATTATACGAGTTAACGATCCCATTCAAGATTTTAGAACTCAACCTTAACAATATTGTGCGTTTTATATGCCTTAATGATTCATTTTATTGCAGCAGTTACTTTTACAACGTAACCAAAGGAAAAGAATTATATTCGGAAATTCAGCCATTTGAACAAGCAAAGTGTGAATAATCTTGAATAATCTTGTGCCAGATTGAGGGTCCACATTGAGTGGCGGAAAGCAGAGCTGGATACAGATATGTTCTGAAGCCCCAGCCCAGAGAGAACCCTGAGGCATTTCTCTCACATCTCCTGTAATGACCAGGGCTCTTGTCATGGCGCTCTGCACCTCTTCCCTGTGTAATTTCTTGTCATTCCTGCACTCTTCATTCCTGTCTTTTCTTCAGGTGCAGTGGACTAGCCGGCATTGGGTTTCACTGCGGCAGATGTACATCCTAGCAGTGCAATTCTCTCCACGCGGTAGCCGTCTTTTGAAAAGGAAAATAAAATAGTGTGCTCCGGTTGGAGGCTCCTCACGTTGGACTTCAGTTTACAAACAGAGAGATGTGAACAAGCGCCATCTCTCGTTTTACCCACTATGCTCCAACAGAGAGCTCCCAGTATGTTACAGTTCCTTGACTCTGTGCTCCCACGCTCACACTGACGACAAGTACAAGGTAGAGTTCAGGGTCTTGGTGTGTGAGCCCTGCTTGTGCAAACCACAATCCAACACACACACACACACACACACACACACACACACACACATGCCTGGAAACACTCACACACACACACACACACACACACACACACACACACACACACATGCCTGCAAACACTCACACACACACACACACACACATGCCTGCAAACACTCACACACACACACACACACACACACACACACACACACAGAAGCACACATACGCATGCACACACACCACCACAACCTGTGGTGTGTCATCCGCCCATGGTTGAGGTAGATAGACTTATTTTGCTTGACAACTAGGCATCCATCTACTCCCCCCCCCCCCCATTCCTACCCCGTCATAACCTTTTTGTAATTGACCTTTGACTGCCGACCACTTTTACCCAGAGTGGCTCTCTGCTTAACGCTGCACACTGGCCAATGGAAATGCAGGGATTGACTTAATGGAGGTGATGGCAAAGGGGTCAAGGACATAAATTTGAATAATGCATTCAAACATTTGCTCATTTTGCTGGAATACAGTACAATGAGTTTAGATGATTCTTCAACTCCCACATATATGTGTTTGACAGAAGGCCATTACGATTGCAAATGCAGCATTGAAGATGTTCACTTTAGACAGAGTGCTATTTGCCAAATAATCTCTGTTGGCCTTTTCCTTCTGGGGTCGTATGTCTGGCAGACATCAGGTCAGGTCATTGCTTCCTGCAAAAAGACCAAACAAATATGTGTGGCATATTAATGATGGTTTTTTGGGCATAATAGAATAAATCAGAGTGTGTCAGAGAGAGAATACACTGGTCCGATTGTCTTAATCCGCTCGCTCTCTTTTAATTGGCTGGCAGCATACATTATGGCCATGAAACCCAGGCTTCGTCTCACTGCTCCGTGGCTGTGCACCTGCCTGCCATCCATCGCCATTCTTCTCCCATGCTTTAATTAATCTTTTTTTATGGATCACACTGGGAAAGATAAGAGTGCAAATGTTATTATGTGTAACAGGTAAGTTATGACTTTCTGTCACAGTTTTAAGAGAAAATTATTAAAAGCCCCAGACAGATGGCTCCTTTCTTATGTAAAACTATGCAGATAAATGTCTTTTCTATTAGCATATATTAAAGAGGGAGCCATGGTGTCAGTGTGCCTCTCCCCTTGCTCTGCATGCCTTTACTATGCAGCCAGGGACAGTCTAATTACCTGCAACATTAGGTAGCCCATAATGAGGTGACTACTTCTGCCCCCAGAGATGGGAGGTAAGGGGACAAGGTGGGAGAGATAGAGAAATAATGAAGTATTCAGCGAGTGGGAGAGAGAAAACAGTGCAGGGAGAGCGAGATGGAATTACAGAACGCGGAGGAGTGCAGGAAAGGTACAATGATGGAGCTCTAAAGAGGGAGAGGTGGTCTGATGGCGGCTGTGTGTTGATGTGTTCTCCGCTATGCCAACATTCATTTCACTTCACAGCATCTACTGTAAACAACCTGAGGTTTGAATTACATTGCAAGCTATAAACACACACACACACACACACACACACACACACACACACACACACACACACACACACACACACACACACAAGCCAGCCAGGAGGAGGGGACCAGCACACACACATGAACTCCCAAAGACATTGTGAGTCTTTAAAGAAGAAAAATCTAATAAGAGAAGAGAATGAGAAACAATGAGATACAATCCCATTCAGGTTGATGTTTCATTTATTTTTGAAGGATTAGGAACCAACAAGATAGGATGAAGAGGATTCAACTCACCCCCAATTCACTCGCTATTGTGGAAAACTTGTATTCAAAATATTATTAATATTGGAACACTTCCATTTAGAGATCCATTTACACATTAGTGTGTGTGCTTGTAAGTGTGTGTGTGAGTGTGTGTGTGTGTGTGTGTGTGTGTGTGTGTGTGTGTGTGTGTGTGTGTGTGTGTGTGTGTGTGTGTGTGTGTGTGTGTGTGTGTGTATGTGTGTGTGTGTGTGTGTGTGTGTGTGTGTGTGTGTGCACAAGAGGTGTCCTTGTGCATGGTGTCTTCCTGCAGACTATGGAAATTGCATTAATTGGACCTTGAACCCTCCAAGATGAGAGGAAGCGAGAGCAGAAGAGCACGGGACTGAGCGAGATCTGAAACGTGTGTAAACGTGCACCAGAGCGAAGCCTTAGATAACGGAGGCTCTTGTTGACTCCCATCACACACACAGCTGAGCTACCACACAGAGCCGCGTGCCCTCGCCACAGCCAGAGAACGGCCCGATTGCAGCCAACGCTAGTTGATATGAATGGTGGCGGTGGTGGTGGTGGTGTGTTTGTTTGTTGGTGGTTGTCTTCATAAGTATGCATGAAGTCCAAATGCACTGTGAACAAAAGAAAGGCAAAAGCACACACACGCCTACACAAACACAAACTTGAATCGCTTAGTTTACAGTCAAACGAGGGCTGGATTCAGCACAGGGATCCATACGGAGAAGGTTAAACGTGTGCAATTGTTGCTATCTGTCAGACCTCCACTAATAAGGTCCTGCATTCTATTGCTGTAGATAAGAGAGAAGGAAATGATTTTTCACTCGGCTTCCCGCTGCCTCTCTCTCTCTATCATTTTCTGCCTGTCCACATATAACAGGGAATGGATCATCTCTCTTGCTCTCTCTCTCTCTCTCTCTCTCTCTCTCTCTCTCTCTCTCTCTCTCTCTCTCTCTCTCTCTCTCTCTCTCTCTCTCTCTCTCCTAATTACATTTTTGTGTGATTGTATGCTTGCCACTCGTTAATTAATATGGGTAGTGTTTGTGTAGCAATCTCATCTGATTTTTGAGGATGTGACCATGAGGACAGAGAATACAACTTTTTAACCAACCTGAAGGAAAGCCTGTGTAAAAATAACAAATCGAATTAAAAGGTACTCATGAGTACTCTCCAGGCAGCAGAGCAGTTATGAAGAATCAATATAGGTTGGCCCGAAACATTGACAATGTGAAGATGTGTTCACTGCTCTGTGTCAGGCCTACTCTGGACTTTCAAGACAAAACCTTCTGAATGCAATCATTTGGACACTTTCTTATTAAAGCAAGGCTGTCCAAACACGGGACAGCTTTCATTAATGGTGTGTGTGTGTGTGTGTGTGTGTGTGTGTGTGTGTGTGTGTGTGTGTGTGTGTGTGTGTGTGTGTGTGTGTGTGTGCGTGCGTTTGTGTGTTGTGTGTGTGTGTGTGTGTGTGTGTGTGTGAGAGCGAGAGAGACACTCATACATTTGAGTGTCTCAGGATCAAGCCATAGAACTACAATGTAACTCTCTACATCACTTTTCATCTAAAAATAAATTGTTTCAGGGGATACGCCTGGAGTAGGTAGGTGACACCGCAGAATGTCAGTGATTCCAACACAGACAGCATGCGGGGTTGTCAGTGCGTTGCAGTAGTCTCAGAGCATGAGTCAGACGCAAGACAATGAAATCAAGGGTTTCCTGAGGACAATGGGGACAGGTTCATTTCAGACATCCTCTGGTTCCTCGCTCTATCTCACTCTCCCCGTCCCTCGATTCATTTATCCAGCCATTCACAGTGACTTTGTTCTCCTGGAGGAGTGGAACAAACAGAGGCGTCAGTATAGAGGGGAAGGTAAGATGAACGGAGACACAACCATACAGACCCAGGAGTACATCCAAAACCAAAGCATGATTCGTTTCTCACAGCTTGAGATCTTTCCATCTACGAGTCTATTTCCTGCATCTGAATCACTAATTCCAGTGTCCACAAATAAGTTAATTTTACTTTGCAGTTTTAATTTGCAATTTTAGAAGCTGTTATACATGGAGGAGGAGGAGAGGAGGAGATAGGAAAAATATGAATATGAATCGTCTGCACTAGTGCCTTCCAGTCCATTTGAAAAAAAGTAGCCCCGTTATTCATACGTCAGATACGACAGATTTTATCTTTAAAATCTTGGTTCTGTGTGTACATTGTGTTTTTCAGACTCCACATCCACGGTAACAGTATGGCGTTGTCAGTCGCCGCCTCAGAGCAAACACCAAGATTTGAAGCTTTCTTCTGCTATCAAATCCAACTGCTGTGTCCAATTTCACCAGAACCTCATCCCTGCTGCTCACATTTGTAAAAGAGATGTGTGTTGTGCCCCCTGGACGTCCAGGTGGGCAAAAAACCAAAGTGCAAAGGAGACAGAACAGCAACAGACAATAAGAATGATGGTAAAAAAAAAAATACAATTACAAAATGTTGTTCAAAACTGAGATTGTCACTTCCATCGTGAATTGGGAATATATAGCAGGGGCGTTGTTGCATATGGAGATAAGAAAGGATGTACAACACCCTGCAGAAACATCACAGGCTTGTTACTCAGGGCTGGAGCCACGCCTACACTTTTGATGGATTGCAAATGACTTTCACTAGAGTCTTTCTTTTGCAACAAACAGGTTATTCTGAAACACAAAAAAAGCATGAGTGACAAGCATGGATCTCAGTTGGTTTGAAGGTATTTTTTGTGCATACGCTGAACCCATCTCATTTTGTGAAGTGTCTCAACTTTGGATGAGGCCCCCCTGCACACACTGTCTGTCTACCTCGGCAGACAGATCTATAGTATATACAGTATATATAGTATATGAGTAATGCGGAATCGTTTTTCTGGTTTATTCTTTGTGCATTTGAGGAATGAGGAAAAAACATAATATCACTCTCAAGATATCACTCTGCCCTTCTCCTTTAAGGGAAATGCAGTCAGATCAGGGTCTTAAGGGGTATTTCGGAATATTCTACATACGACCACATTTCCATGTTATCTTGTGTGTTATTTATACTTGGAGACGTTTTCAACAAATTTAATTCAGTTCTTCTAGTTGCAGAGTTTGCTGGCACTAGGCTAGCACAAGTCAACGGC